>DWRA01000098.1:0-36641 GCA_018250295.1 Spathilepia clonius
TGTTTTATTTGTTGTACGCTCAGCCACACACGACTTTTAAGGGAATGTCCTCACGAAAAGATATATAAGGAGTGTTAATGAAAGTTATGAGTATTTAATTTTTATTTTTATAAAAATATAGATAAAGAAAATAGATAAAGAGTTATATTTTTACTTAGAGACGTACCATTTGAATGTGTGGTTGAAAATTACATTGTGTTGAAACAGTAATAGCCTAGTCGTTACAACACGAGCTTTTTATTGGTTGGTCTGAGATTCGACTCCCAGGCACCTCTGATTGGTCCTTGGTCTTGACCACGCGCTGCACCTTTGATTGATTTTCTTGCCTCACTACGCTCTTTTGTGACATATCTTGATTTTCTGTACATTTGGGCAGTGTTTAACTAATCTAAATATTTTTTATCGATATATATACTATACATGATATATAGAATTATGCAAAAACATCCTGTAGATAAGGGGAAAATTGACGCCAATAATACACTCGAACCAATATTTTTATGTCAACACATTAAAAATAATTTAATGTTATATGTATATATATTATAAATGAAACAATAAAATATCCAATGAAAATTCCATAAAACCAGCTCATTTGGTCCACTAGTCTTGCTATTTACATAAATAGGCAGTAAATTATTATTAAGACAAATAGTTATTAGGTAATACGAAACCCAGATAAGAATCTTTGGAATTTGCAGTAATATGTCAAAGATAATTAATTATTTACATCTTTGTTCTTGCTTATAATGTATTTTAAATAGTGGCACGATTCCGGATATACAAATTTATGATACAAAAATATGCTTAAAAAATATTTGACTAAAGTTTATCTCGTGTTCGTAAAACTATTTTTTATGTACTAAGAATTATGTTAAGGTATAGGCAGTTTTTTGAGTTTTACTAAACGGTTATCTATATTAAAAAACGGAATGCTACAACTAATTGAATCAAGTGGGACATAAGCACGACCGATGTTTACAACCGCGCAAGACCAGTCCCGGCTTCCTCAAGAAAATTTCGAGTTTCTTTAGAAGAAATTTCAAATTAACATATTCAGGTATTTGACACGTCACTTCTAGAGACCAGTCCGCAATGCAGACGAATCTATTGGTCAAGGTTCCATATGAATATTCAGATTACCACCGTCTTGATGTTCTGAGTGTGTACAACCTAAATATTTGAAACTTATCTCAAGAGTTTTATTTGAAACATGTGAATTGCGTGCTTCTGCAGCGCTGACACTGATTATTGAGAATACGTAATTTTTGACATAACTTTATATAATTTAGGGAGATACAAGAGTATCATTTGTGCTAGTAACTGCTTTTTACTTAAGAGAAGTAGCAATAGAGTACGATACGGGATATTAAATAGTCGTCGCCGCCCATGAACATCTGTAACGTATGCCCAATGTACATTAAATACATAAAGTCGGTCTTAGCAGTTTTATGACAGGGTTGAGGATTTTGTAGCTTCATTGTCATCATCGTATTCTTGTCCCTTGCTGCTTCACTGTTTAAGGAAATGATAATTAATGTCTAATGTGCACATAATTTTGAAATAGCCCGGGATTCGAACCTTTGTCCTCTCGATTAAGAGAGCGAGTTGCAAACCATTAGGCTATAACTGCTTGTGCTTGTGGTTTGCTTCAAGTAATTGTTCGAAATCGTTCCGTTTTTGTAATAAACCCATTTAAATAAATATGAATCCATATTAAGAAAAATGTTCTTCAGTTTCGATATATAACCACAAAAGTATGCTTAGGAACTATAGTCATTTCAAAGTCATAGTTTCCTTAATCAACGTTTTCTTCATAAACGTTAACTATCAAACATTCAAATATTAATTTTATATAAAAGAAAGCAAGCGTCGCTAAGAAACTGCCAACACATTGGAGCGGCTTCTAATATCAATTGGATTAATTCAGTGACCCCAACCTCATTCAGGCGCGTTCACCCACTTTCAGCACGCGAGCGTGTAGAATTCAACACTTAGGCCGATTTTACGTTGATAGTCTCATTTTGCGATTTTATCCGTGTGATAATATAGAATTGTTTATGCGTAAGTGAATTCTTCATAGTGATACACGTATATTGTGTTAATAATAAATGAAACGTCGAAGATTAAATGAAAATATTGATGGTTACTTTATTGTCATTACATTCAGACTTTGTAGGCTACCTTCATTGTCATATGTTATGTAATGACAATTGACATATGTAATGATAATTGTCGACAATAGTTGATATCCTGCAAACTAAACCATGTTGGTCAAATCGAAATGAATTTGATCGATTTTATAGGATTTAATGTAATCGATCGTTTTCAATAAAATCAATTTTAGTTAATACTAGTTTAGTGTTTGTGTTGAATTTTTGCGGTTTATAGTTTTTTAAAGAATGTATTTTATGGGAGAATTGGGGCTTTGATCGTGGTTCTTGGTAGGTCTACGTAATATTCTATCTTGTTGAAACCCGTCACGTAATAATACACCTCCTCATTCTGATAGGTGAGCTGTTATATTTACTAGAAGCAATAAACAAGATTAATGGAAAATAAAAAAACCCAAAAACATTGTCAATTTAATGAAAACCCCAAAAACCCAAAAACGGATATGTTATTTGGAAACTTGATAGTTGTGAAGGAAAAACGTATGACGTAGCTTTGACGTCAATTTTGTGAATAAAGACACTAATCTTTTATAGTAGACAGACTAAAAGGCTATTCTGACTAGATTAAATTCCTTAATGATGACGAGTTATCTTGATCCATTGTATTGTTCTAAGAAACGTGACGAAACTTGTTTGACACTGCGCTGACAAAAATTAATGATGATGTGTGAACAATTAATTACCTGCTTCGTTGTACTAATTTTTAGGTGTAGCGCAAACAATGACAGATTTTGATACAATTGCATGATGTTGATTGTGTGGGTGTAGATGTAGACGGACACATTGATAGAGTAGTATGTTTGAAACCCGTCTCCGAGGTTAAAGTTGTATGAAAAGCAATGGAAATAACGCTTTCTATAGCTGTAGCCCCTGACTTTAATTGCGTGATGTGAGTACTATTAGACACACATAACAATATACCAAAACTACAACTGTTAGAAAAATTTCAAGTCTCTGATTTTGTCAGAACAATAAAATTTCAAACGTTTGTGTACTAGTAGCATTAACACACAATTCTGTTCGTATATATCGATAGCATAATACACTACACTTTGCAACGGAATGTCTTGTGACCATAAAAAAATAAAATATACTACAATCCGTCCGTGACAATTCTGTGTTGTGTCTTTACTGACTGTCTTCTGGAAATAAAATCAGAAGGTTAAATATTGACAATTTTGAATTTTAAAATGTTTTATTCCTTTAGTATTTCGGTAATACCGGAATACTAAACTATTAAAATTTTAAAATAATGGCTTTTAGGTTATGTTGTTAATTTTTAGTTAAGCAATTATTTTGTATTCTCAATGTGAAGGATACAGACAGACAGATTATTATTTTTCTATTACAGCCAAATATAAAAATAGAGGAAAAATATTGAACTTTATATTTATTCTCGTTTTGTTTTATCAGAAACCTAACATTACTAAACTAAAATGAATCATCGACACCGCATGTGTGATGTTGGCATCACAGTGGCACTCGACCGAAAGTGTCTGAGATACTCGAGATCCGTCTTCAGTTAGAACTGGGTTACAGTTCGTTCAGGACAATTCTATGTCAAGCGCCCTTATCGCCATGCCTATTGTATGCTATTGCGCTTTTGATTAAATTAACGAACTTGTGAGATTTAAATGGAAGTCTTTGATCTTCGATTTTGTGTTTTCCTATGGTACCGTGATTGCGGTACCGTTCTGCTACACAGTGAGTTCCGGATTCGATTTCTTTTCAGGCCGGCATCAAATTTGCTTTTCTGGTTTTAGGTTACGTACTTTCCTCACCCACTGAAGGTATTTAAGAATCCAAACTCAAGTGTGGTTTTAGCCACGTTTTTGTGGCTATGCTTGTTGAGTATAGAAAACATTTTTATACAGATTTTTATTGTTTTAGAAAAAACAGTTGTGGGCTTAGTTAACATTAACTAAACCACATGGTTTGGTCCATCACACCTATTTCGGTTTTTTGCAGTAGTATCTTGAGTAAGACTTTCTTATATGATGTGTTTTTATAAGTTATTTTTACAATAATTCTGTCCTCGAGACAAAACTTCGTTAGCATTTTTTGCATCATGGGTTGGGTAACAGACACCCGATATTATCCAGTTTCTTAACTTTACTGATCTTAACTGATCTTATTCTTTTGAATACGTTTGGAAATCTGCTTTAACTCTTTCGATAAGATTACTGCCTTTAATCTATCAAACGCTTACAGGATGCCTTAGAAATTTTTAAGGGATAGGGAAATAATCTCTTGCCTACCAATTCGTATTTGAGAATAAAGTTATTGAATATAAACCAGTTACATTACCTACATAGATAGGCACTACGCTATTGTTACACAAAATCGACGTGTATAAACGGGTCTCATGTTAAACTTTACCATATAATTTTGTTTTATGATCGTCTTTCTGTAACTAACCGCAATATAAAGAGTTTTTGCATTACGCAAACCGAGGTGACAATGTTGCAATCGTTTTAATAATATAGTTCATTTGACATTTTCTGCGAATCCTGATATCGTCGATTACACTTAAATATGCCACAATAATAATGGCGCGTCGTATATCTTGCATAGTAGAACAACGTAAAGTTCTTCCATTTGTGCATATATCGATTTAAACTTGCGTGTTCTTATGTGTGATACTAAATGATTTTTTTCAGATAGAAATAGAAACAAATGTAGGTACACATGCAATTTGAAGGTCGTAGAACTCTTTCTGCCTAATAACTTCATCGTTTGAAGGGTTTGATTAAGGACACATACTTATCAGAGGCGATCCAAATTACTTCTCAGGAGTAGCAACGCATCTGTGGTCGACCTCAGGTAGGATTTTAACCTTATCTGGGATCAATTTCAGGTGTACATGGGCGGAGGTTGCCTCTTACCATCAGGTGGACTGCATGCTCGTTTGCTATCCTCGTCATATAAAGAAAAAACAAAACATAAATACAATATAATGTAAAAATGCAATCGGCGCGTAAAATGAACAATAGTAGATAGTTTCGTAAATACTTATGTGAGTACTTAAATTATAATACTTCGCGTGTCACATTTTTACCTTACCTTCGCAATATTTACATGAAATGCACTTCAAACCAAGCACACTTAAGAAGAGTGTATGTTAGAAGTGAAAATTTGTTAGTTGTGACGTGTCTTACTGGGGCTTTATTTACAAGAGCATGTGAAATTACTAGACACATGTATGCAAATAGGTTAAGTCAAAGAACGGTCTATCTACGCGGTACTGTTATAATCGCATGATAATATCTTTTGACATTTTCCGCATATTTACGTCACTTTCATTGCCCACTGCCATTTTATCACAAGCAAGTAATTATATATTTTGCTGACCGCAAACCAGTCACTTCTAGCAAACATGCGAGGTCTCTGTTAGGGTTCTAGCAGACATGCTACTTTACGTCGGCGTTCGAAAATTTAGTTGCTTTTCAGAAGTTAGGTGCAGCGAAAACGCTAAATCGCAAAAATCTGTACACCGAACGCAGGTTCTTTTGTATACGTCATACACCAACCCAAGCAAAAAACGCGATACAGCTTTAATGCAGTCGCTAAAGCGCGCGCTTTCAATACCGCTATCGGTTATAACAAGTCGTCAAATCGTGATGAAGCATAATGCAATCACCAAAACGCTCATCGCTCATGTTAAAAGTAGCATGTCTGCTAAGGCCGTTAGAGATAATAAATACATACACTTACAATGCTTGTTAGGCGCTAGGCTCCTGGTAATTCAGATAAACATTACAGATATCTTCACGCCTACAAGTTTAACGGATAGCGAGGTGTTTGCGTATTATAATCGTCGGGTAAAAGATAGTTAAAGGCAGCTATATTTAGACGGCTCAAACATAGTACGAATGGAATTTCAATCCATGTATTGAAGTTTGCTTTTCCTAATTTCAACAATTTACAGTTGACTTAAGGTGTTAGTGGACGAATGAAATATGGATATACTCGTGTTACAAAGATTGAGTTTTAAAGATGTATTGCGGTAAAAGCGTGAAGTTTTAAATGCAAATACAGGTATTTGAAGAAGCTTTGGAGTATTTAGTAAGGTATTATTATTAGTACGAGAGCACACTATATATCGAAATACTCTATAAAACCTCCCATACTTACAAAATGTCAATAGGCATAAACTAACATGCATACATGCATATTTGTATGTATGTATGTGTGTGTATGTATGTGGTGAATTAGTAAGCCCACAAATGAATCTAGTTTAAAATCAGTACGTAAACACGCTAAATGTAATTCGCACTGAGATAAAACGTACAACATATAAAAAACTCTATTTTTACACTTGTCGCAATGACATGATACGACTTCATTGAGGTGTTCTTTTAAGTCAAAGTACAGTACAGTTCGACAAATGCCAATATAGTAGATAATATTGAGCCGAAATCTTTGAAAGCATCAGTATTGTGCACTATAACACTAGCGTATTTATTTATGTTCATAGTAAGTCGTACACCACAAAATAATACGGAAACCGGCGTCCTCATAATAAAGTTTATAGTGCGTATTTATTTAACCTTTTTCGTTTCTGTTCCGAGGCGGTCAATAACAATAGAAGGTACACTCGCATATTGCTTTTGTAAATAAACTCGTTCCACGTCACATAAGATTAAATGATGTGCAGGCCAAGTGACTTAAAGTGTTTATCGATTTGAGATTTTCCTTTAATGTATTTGTCTGTTTTTATTAAATGAGTGGGCGTAGACGGCCCTCCTGTGAGACTTACGCTGCATTCACATACGGTTTTGCAAACATTACGACTTTGATTCTGACTTCCATTGGAAATCACAATGTTACAATATTTATTTAAACAGTAGCTAGGTGGATATGGTAACATGACGTTAAAATAACACTTCGTGATAAGCATATTGCAGCATTTTTTTGTTATTTTTATTGTCGGCATAGAAGTAGTAAATGAGCATTTAGGTGACCCGACGTTAAGTGATCACTGCCGCTCGTGGGCATCTGTAATTAATCCCAAATAACATTTTTAATCCTACTTGAGGTTAACTACTGATGCATTGCTACCCCTGAGAACCAAATTGGAACGGCTCGAATAAGTATATATCTCTTATCCGGTAGACACTTTTCTTATCTGGCAGAAATAGGTGATGGTCCTGGTACAGCATTCAAACTACAAAAGATTCTGCTACTTTAAAAAAATACTGTTCCAATAAAAGAAAAAACATAAACACGTCAGAAAATCAACAGCAAAAAATTTTTCTTTTCTACTCATGTTTCTTTTTTCATTTCTTTTCATTTTCACATGTAACACTTGCAAACTGAAATATGTTACAATATGTATGTAAAAGACGCCAGCGCCGGTACGCGTCTATCACGAGATGAACAACAGATATTTTTTTAGTAGCTCTAGAGGCACGTAATATCTTTGGTTAACAGATAATTATGATTATGCTAAGCGTATAATACCCTTATTTCAGGCCATAAACGTAATTACATTTTTTTAAATATTTAAGCTCATGGCTACGAAAAGCGTTACATACGTAAATATGTAGTATCTTTACATAGCAATTTACCTACAAGTCACTATAAATTTGTATCTCAATCGATTATTATTGTAGCCCATAGTCGCGAGCCCACGTAAAACGTGGCGTGGAATCCAAGCTGAGCGTTGCGGTTTCCATTAAAGAAGTCCAAGTAATTGTTCTGGCGTGTGGTCGCGCGGTGCCATCCTAATAACCATATTTTCTTCCTCTGATACCTCGAACCTTGATAGTGTCGGGCAAGAGGCACGTTTTATTGCGCAATCGTTTGCGATTAGCATGTTTGCAGTTTCAACACTAAACTCTTTCTTAATAAAATTCCTTAGGATTTCACGAAAACGCGTTTATAGACACTCGTTAATTTTCGGTGACGCCTTGTGCAATAACCAAGATACACGGACCTATGTATGTACCTACCAAACATTGTGGCTAACATTGAACCGACTCAGAACTACAATGGCAATTACCTTCACGTATTGACATTACGTTGAGCGTAATATAGTCTTTCAATATTTTGTCAAGATGAAGGATTGTTGCAGTCCGTAAGGTCCATACAGTCAATGTCGAATTCATTTAAATTCATACAGACTAACACGTGACGTGAACAAATCAAATATTTTCAAATCATTACAAAAATGCAGAAACACTACAAACGCTACTAACACGGTTCCTATATTAAGCGTGTTATGTAATTACATAACGTTCATTTCACTTATCGCAATATTTGCACAACAATTTTAAATCATGATTTTACATATGAGGCGCATACAAAAATTTTAAATACACACATTCAAACTGTATAGACGTGCGTTCGCATTAATTAGGTGAGTATCAAACAAATGGTTTGTTTGTTAGGAAAATTCCAGATCACAAATTTAAGCAGTTGTAATGGGCAGAACGGTCAAGCGCTGTATATGTTATCATAGTGTATGATATATGAGACCGTGTTATGTACGAAAATGGGTTAAGTTTGACTTCTAGCATTTTTTGTATTGAACAAACTTACCGTTACACTTATTTCAGCATTATAATAGCAATCTAAGCGTTGCTGTATTCTGATTTGAAAGGTTGTGATAAGGTGCAAGTTGTAACCTAGTTTTCAGAGGATAATAATGTATATGGCCGTGGCTGACCTCAGGATTTCAGATGTTCATAAGCGACAGTAACGATTTAGTATGTGATGGTCTTCATACTCGTTTATTGCTTCACTTTTACTAGAGAAAGTTTAGTTACTTTAAAGGATAGTTTAGTAGTTAGTTAGTAATTGTCTTCTGTACCGACGCACAGAATTAGATTTCGTAATTTGAAATTTTCTCCAGTCTACCCCAAGTCGACATGTTTGCGGTGGATTCACAAACATGTTTACCTTCCGAATACTTGAGTATGTACGCGTAAATGCTTTAATCTTATTGAAGTCGACGAACTTAAGACGAGATGAATATGAGGTGCTAATGCAGTTTAGGAATTGGAAAAATGTATGCATACCTAGCAGTAATAACTCAGACGTATGATTTAACACCTCTTATTCTGTAATTTTTGAGCAGTTTTGGTTTGATATCCAACGCTTGGTTGTGCGTATTGACTTTAATTTTCTCAACTTTTAAAGTGAAGTGTTTTTTCCCTAAAGTTTTCACACTTCATAGCCATACCTGTCCAATTTGATGAATTTTCGCATTAATCTACTTTATGTATTTTTTTATATCTTCTGAATGGAAAATCCACCCCACCCAAAGGATATCTGTCTGTTCAGTATTCAAAGAATAAGTGTGAGTATTTTGATTACCTTTTGCGGGCTGACTGCTTCTTACACTAGTCCCATGATTTAATCACTTCAAGATGAATGAGACAATAAATACTTATTCAATCTCATCGCCTTAGGAAACTAAATTAAGATGAAAATTTACTAGTCTGCACTCCGTATTCATATTGTATGCGTCTTTATAATTTGGAATTCCTTTCTATACCCGAGAAACAAAGCCAGGTAAGTTGACAACGTCAGAGCAGGTCCAATCTGCGTGTAGTACTCAAAGAAATGTCGGATGCACTCGAGTGTTTTATGGTATATCTATATTTGCACAGTGGTTTTGCAGCGGTGCTAAGGCATGCACTCTACAAACATTCGTCAGCTTAGAGCATTAAAATACATGAGTTTTGACTTAGCACATCAATCTGAGGGAAATTGCTGATAAACAACAGGGAAACTAAGAACATGATACACCTAAAAGCATCAATAAATATGTTACAAACAAAGCTTAGGTTTCAAAGTTACTTTGTCGCAGAAAACAGTGGTAGCCGTGAAGGTAATACAAAGTTGACGTTAACTATTGATGACTTGGGTTACATATTTTTTACAGTTGCTATAAAGTGGTATAATGTACCCCTATTGTTGAGTAATAAAGCAGTGTGATATGTTTTTTGTTGTTGCTAGGACCTGACCTAAGAATTTGTTAGATTTATTTTGTGACACAATTTCCTGCTTAATATACGTCAATGTTTAAAACAGTTTTTATTACAATGATTATGTTAATGGAACTAATTTTACCTTATAATATCGTTTCATTTTAATTTAATCAAACATTCTCCTAGACGCTCTGAATATTTTAATATTGTTCTTCCTCATATTTAAATTGAATTTTCTTTTTTTAATTTGAATTTCGAATACTTTAATATTGTTTTTCCTCGTATTTAAAGACTAAAAGTAGTAGTAGTCGATGGTTAGTTGCAGTATAGCTTTCTTTATTTGGCACCACTCCCACCCCCGATCGGTCACATACTTTATGGTAAAATATTACTTAGTGGTATATAAAATCCTTTAGTTATGAAGAATTAATAACTTGGCCGTCCTCATTAACCCATTTTCATCGCACTTCTGTTTCAAAGAACGAAATTGCTATCAGAGTGAGTACTGTTCAGGAAGTTTTGCCAAGTATGGATTGGCAGGCTTCAGATACTTTTCAGAACATTTATTTCTTTTTACAGAACTCTCTGATATGTACGTTTCTTCACGATGTGTTCCTTCATCCTTAAAGTAAATAATTATTTATTTTTAATAAACATACCTATGGCAGCAGTAGCCAGATTCCTACTTCTATCATATCTACTTCTATCATAGCAACGGTTGAACTTGAACCTATAACGAGGGTAAATGCTTCATCATTATAATCAGTTTGCCCGAACGTTAATACGATTAACAGTTTCGCAAATAGCAATGAGCAATTGCTATGAGTAAGCCACTTTGAAAATGCTAAGCGTTCGATAAGCAGATTGTTCCTTCTGGCGAACGTTGCAATTGTATTCACTACTTTTTTAACGTGAATTTGTCTGACTAATAAAATCCTTAGAAATTGAACGGGATGTTTAAGAAATACAAGTTAAAATTTTAAAAAAACTTTTGTAAAGTTTTCCACAATATACGTCAAGTAAGAGCCGATTCTATCCGCAACATCTGAAGAACTTACATAAATAAAATTGATACAGTACGTGAATATATAAATGTCTTATTAAAGAAACCTACACAATCATTCAGTGATTGTGATGTAACGATGTGTGATAGGTTAATAGGCAAGTGTTAGACCTAGTTCCAAAATTACAATCTCATGATACAATTAGAATCAATTAGTAACACGCTTGGGTTGTCAGTGACGATTGGCTGTGATTGATGACTCCCGAAATGCTAATATAAATTAAGTGCTATGAACAAACATAAATGTTTTTTTTTAATTGTGACATTCTTATCGATTCTTTCGTCAATTCGGTTAATGACGGCATTGTGGTAATGAAAATACTATTATGACCTAAGTGCGCTTAGCTAATATATTTATCGACACATTCGTTGAATGATACGTCATGGAGTGCAAAGAAAATAGGTATTCCATTTCTTACAAACGAAACTATTTTTTTTCACTTCTGAGTAAATTACAATTAATAGACATAGCATTTAAAAGTTAAATAACCTTGATGGTAAATTATTTGTAACTAATCCCAGATAATATTATGCTTATCTGAGGTCGATCACAGACGTGCTGTCGAAAATCTACCCTAACTTACCCTTGAAGACTAAGTTGAAATGCCATCTCCCTTATCACACTTCTAAAACCAGAATACAGCAGCGCTCAACACTGTTGTTATTATGCAGAAATTGTTGTAGCGATGGTGCTGCCGGAGTTGAATTACAAGAGCTTGTACCACCCACATGTTCGCAGCTAATTTAATAGTTTTCTTTATGGGCATTATAGATGTTATCGAAAAATCTATACGCTGATAAAGATTATTTACTAAATGTACAATTGTGAATATCAAAAACGGATCATGTAAAAAAAGTTTATCAGTGCTCATAAATTTAGACAATAGTGTCTCAGAACTTCAATAAATTGTAATGGGAAATATTGGGATATTTTTTAATGATTTCTAATTTTTCCCCTCTTTTAACAGCCCATACATACATATAAACAAAATATACATGTTATTTTGACTTACAATAATTAATAATGTCACTAATAAGTAGATATGGTTTTTTTACATTATTGTCCTTGTCTCTGAATGAAAAGTAAAATAAAATTAGTTGTCGTCCACAGCTGCTTTCAAAATGAGTTCCCACTGAAAACGGGGGTAAACTTTTAGCATTAAAAGCTCCCAGCAAATTGGGACACAGCTGAGTTCATTGACACTTCGATACCACATGACAGTCAATGTCGTCACGATGCGTCTGGGTTTCTACTACCGTTGTACTCACTCTGCTATCTAATTTACTACAGTGCCACATACTAGTACAACTTCATTTAAATTTCAATTCAAATTAGCAGTATGTTAACAGTTTCTTTGAATTAAAATTAATAAATTATTCCAGTATTGTATTGTGTACAATGTGTGTGGAAAAGGTTTATGCAATAACGCTATCTGTTACTTAATTGGTATCATGCATTGAAATGAACTTTTAATGTTTATTTGAATCACTACTTCAGTTGGCTATAAAGTTAATTTAAACATTGATTAATGTTAAATGTTAGGAGTAATTGCTTCTCAGTTATGTTATCTAAGACTAAATACACATACTTAATGATTATGTACCTAAATAAATAAATAACGCGTTTTACACTCATAACCCTACATTAGGATTGTTCCTGTATGTCGATGGCTTGTATCATGAACACACACAAAGACGTGTAGACAAATACCAAGATTCAAAATAGATATCTAAATTTGTAATTCAGAAATCAGTTTCACCGGGTTACGAACCTGAAATCCACTGCGTTTTAGACCGGTGCGGTGACCGCTCCGCCAAGCAGGTTGTCAAAACGTTAGGAATTCCTAAATGTTAGGAATTTGCTAACTGATAAAGTAACCGTAACTTGATTGAAAACAATCACACATTTATTACAGTTAACTAGTCGCGTTTTGAACGGTCGTTATTCATAATTTAATATGGGTGTAGTATTGATGGTCGATATAATCTCTACGTAATGTAACTAGTAAATAATTCTGTGATACACATTAATATAACTCATTGTCCTTGAGTAGAGCTAAAAAGGAAAATGATAAAGTAGATATGATTTTATATTTGCCGAATCGTAAATTGATTGAAACTATCTTAAATACCTTTTAATTTTGTACCAATGAAACAATGAAGAGAACTAGAATTATGTTAGCATTAGCTGAGTCGCTTCCTTTTGCGCTCAATAATATGTCTGTAATAATCAGAACTCCTTTTGGTTTACATTGTACTTTTTGAGGCAATAAACATTTTATTATTATTATTATTAAAACTATTTACAAGAAAGAGGATACTTCGAAAGATTAATTTTAAAAGGCTGTATTATATTAAAATGTAACGTAATTGATATATTATGCGAGTAATCCTATAACTATATTTGGCTTATAAAATTTAATCGGTTTATTAAAATATTATGTAGCGTATTTCTTAGCAAATATTGAATAATAATACAATCGAAAGCGTAACTTCAAGATGTATTTCATGATAACACCTATATTTGGGTAGACGCCGGTAAGACGTGTTGCCGTGTGTAGTTATAGATTTGCAATATTGGAATAACGTTATCACTTATTGATATTGGATATTGGCGCCATGCATAACGATATCGATAACAATTGTAGAGATATAATACGTACTGAGAGATAAAGTGATAACTATAAATGTTTAAGAATGCCAATAGCGTGAATGTGTGAAAACGATAAGGTTGTCAGCGAAAAAGGCTTATTGAAAATTGGTCGTTTCTTGTGTTTGTGATTACATTGTGGTTTTACCTACGCATATAATTTAAGCGACCTTCGAATACTTTAGAATAGATACAATTTTCACGGATCATATGCTTGTTATTCTCACAATTAGATGGGTATTTATTAAATTAAATTTGTATACACGCACGGCGTTTAAATTACTGTTTATCATTTCGAATGTTTGTTCGTATAATTATGTAATACAGAGTTTTATAGATATAAGGGCCGATAACCGTTGGGAAAGGGAATAAATTTGCCAGCAATACTTTGACTGATGCTAGAAAAGAACTCGAGTTTAAAAATTAGTCCTTCTGATGATCTGACGAAAATAGCACAAAATGCTTGGATGAATGGTAGTCAGTTAGAGGCGCTATATCCAACAGTGGAATTGAGCTTGAGGTAAACGAAAGGATAGTTTTGTATATTGTCTAACAGAGAGTCAATGTTAGACTAAAACAGTGAGAGTATAAATACTGTGCTGTTCTTGATGTGGAAAGAACTTCAAGAATATATTTGTATGTAAGTATTCGCATATTTATGAATAATATACTTACATAAACACGCGTTAAACTGCGTAAAATACTTAACTCATTACGACGATGGGCGCTAAAGGAATACTTGCTACTCACGCCGTGATTACCAATTTATGCTAAGTATGAAGTGGAAAACAAAATCAATTAAAAAAATAAAGTTGATCTAAACAAGTATAACTTGAAATGGAAGGTTCAGGCGAAAGTATTAAAGATTTCCCGTTCGTAGGGCTCAAAGGATGGTTGTAAGGTTATGGCATCTGGATGTGGGTATTTATTTAGTTGGCCCACCGCTGGGCATGGATTTTAGAATCTAGTTTGTCCACTACTCATACTACTAGTTGTTTAGTATTCAACAGAACAAGTTTCAAGTACAAATACAATTAAGTTTTTTAACTAAGTTGAAGTACTAAACAACCAGTTATCAGATGGTAGTCATGCAATCATATCCAACTAGCATTGAAGTTCTACATGAAGACAGGTACATTTACCACCATTGCTCTGCTTCCATTACTTCAAATCTATAATCTCGTATCTATGTCACCTTTCTACCCAATGCAAGTACCCCTTTACGACACAAATAGGAATGCCGGTGGTATCTGGTGGTGTATCCTGTCGAACTATATTAGTTGTACCATTTTTTAAATTTTCGAATTCCAATTCATAAATATATATCATCCACATTTAGACGTTTTTAGACGCTTTCTACTCTCACAGCGCCACATTACGATTCCCTGTGTCGTGGGTGCCATGAATACACACAAAGACGAATATACAAACACACAGACCCAGAACAGAAACTTTATCATTTAGGTATCTGTCTGGCCGGGAATCGAACCCGGTACCCATTGCGTGTCAGACCGGTGTGGTGACCGCTCCGCCACGCGGGTCGTCACATTATCTCCATAAATAAGTAATCCATTTTCATAAGTAAGTTAACCGGAAGACATTTTCCTTCTGTTAAAAATAGCTAGAATCCAAAGTGCAGATATTAGTACAAGTAAGGAACAACATGTTCAATACATATATAAAGTTTGCCGTAGTTATGTTTGTCGACTGGCGCCTCGCGTATGTAATTGTTCGAACAAACAGATACACAACGTCGAGACGCCTGATTTACTAATGTATCTAGTTTTAGCACTTACACAATATATGAGTGGATTATCTACGAAAACATAAACTGGTTTCTTTTTTACTTTTTTATTTTATTGCAGTGCTTTAGGTGCGGCATCTGAGAAAAAGAAGAATTGATCAAATTTTTGTAATGGAAATAGTTACGCTAGAGGGTTACGTTACGATTACAATAAAATTCTAAAAATTCGAATTGAATTCAGAGCATATTAAAATTTTTGAGATATAAGTATATGTATGTCTATTTCTTTTGTACCATTATAACTTAAGGTTTATAACCAATAGTGAGCTTATGTAGTAATTAATTAATAGGTCGTGGAGATAATTCTATTAGAAAATAATCTCAAAGAACTTATTAATAAAACCGCAATGTGCTTGGTATAGCGCCGCCTCTTTTCCTATTGATATCGTAGGAGGCGATTAAGGGATTAAGTACCTATAAGAGATGGACATTGTGGCCAACATAATTAAACGAAGATTACAGAAATATTTGGGTACGATTAGATCTAGCAGTGGATTTTTAAAAGATAAAATAATTAATGAGCAAACAATTCCAGATTTTTGCCCGTAAATTTAACAATTTAACCTTTGTAAACAACTGTTAAAAATTTTTAAACCAGGCCAGACAGTATCTAGATAGAAATATTCCTTGGAAATTTGATATTAATAGTCTTTATTCGAGTGAACTCACATGCTTAAGAATATAAATTACCAATAGCTCTTAGACATACATTTCCTTGCATTTATAAAGTAGTCATACATATTTTTTATAAAATAGATGTTGTAAACGAGCATGGACCCGATGGTAAGTGCCGCCCACACACCTGTAACCAAACCTAGAGGAGATTGGATTCCTACCGTAGATCGGTCACAGGTGCGATGTTCTCGTAATAACTAAGTTGGAACGACTCGGATAAGTATGTCTCCGTTACCACAAATCCTGACATCCGAACACAATTCACTACACACTCTTTAAATCCGAACACAGCAGCATTTAATACAGCTAGTTTAAGCAGAAAAGATATGGTGGTAGTTACCACCTGATCCGCATCATGAGGAGTTATACCATCTTCAAAAACCTTTGGTTTCCCATATGATATGAGTTTTTAAATTTCTCTTGTAACAAATTGTATACATTTTTTAGTACTGCATCTGAATGTTCGGATTACACCAGATTACGATTATGATACATACGATGACATTGATCTAATTAATCTGCGTGACTTCACGAATGATGTCACTTTCTAGTGTCGCTTGTATTACGTGTCGCGAATTAATAGTTTAAAATTATTTCGAGGAACTAATTATTATCTTGCAGTACATTAATCTGATGAGTAAATGGATATTTTTGTTTTACACTTCATACATTGTGTTTTTGTCATGGATACATGTAGTCGAAATCCCTTATTTTTACATTACAAATAGACACTTTAATTTTATTTATTTGTATAGATAATGGGTATATTTCTTCTTTTATTTAAATTAATTAAAAATTAAAAACAGCTCAAAAGGGCTTTTATAATATCATATTGCAATCGTTTGGTCTCTGTGTAGTCACACAGATAGATACCTACTATTTATTTATGGGTACTCTACGGTATAAAAAATAATATTGCTACTTATTCATATTATCGTATGACATACGGCAATGAAATTTTTGACCAGCATATTATTTAAACAAACACTACTGAAGAACTCTGTCAGACGTCTACTTGTGATTCGCCTATTATTTATTTACTCTACTCGCATTCCTGTTGACAACGTTTCAAAAGACCATCCATATTCAAAGCCAAATAAATACTATAATCGTTTGCACGAAATTGTGAAGAAAAATTTTCCTAGATCCATTGTAACGGTCTTGACCTAGCTACGAAAGGCGTGATCAAATCAATCATAGTTACGTCATTAATAACATGAAATACGCATTATGAAAAAACATACAGAATTTCCGCATATTATTATGGAAGTTCGAAGGATGTCACATTAGTGCTATGTCCTCAAGTCTCGGGTTTTTGTTTAGGTATAATTATAAATATTTGCCTTCAAAACACACTGACGAGGTTAGGTCTAGGCTTCTACTCTATGTTTATAAAAATCATTTGTTCATTAAATTGCCCTTTAAATACTACGCACACGATGTATAATTTATTTAAGTAATTATTTTGGGGTTTTGGTTCCCAAATTATATCATTTACGTGTCATATAAATAATATGGAAATTTCTGTCTGTTAATTTGTCGTATTCGTAATCTATGAGATAATCGTTACTTTGATAATATCTAAATTGAATTAGACGGAACTTCTCGAGAAACTTAAATGCATCACTTTTATGTCTTGCGCTAGGGTCACGTATATTAGGGCTCACTATAATATAGTTAAAGGAAATCTCATGAAATATTAAATGGTCAATGTTCCACCAATACTTGAGAATCTGAGTTGAACACCAAAAGTGGCCGTTGGGATTTATTGATCGTGAAATAAAGAATTAGGTTAATATATACTTTATAAATGGGATCCCGTTTTTGCTTTTTGGATATGGTATGGCCAGTATGGTTTGACTAGAGATACCGCCACAACCATTTTTAGCATGAAGCAGTTAAGGATTTCGAAGTTACATATGAGGAGACCATCTTAATCCTCAAATGTGGCAACGCTTCTGTGAACGGCTTGAGGTTGAGAACCTATTCTATATGATGTTGGTCACGGGCGACTTCGGTCGGGAGTGATTACTTACTTTGCATACTACTTCAATTTAAAAATTAAACAAAGCGGAACCCTAAAAACTGTTTTTACTTAACTGAAACCTAACAAGACTAGCCACCCAAGACTAAAGATCACTTCGTACCTAGATATTATTTTTACGCTGCGTTGTCTCCGCATCATATTTTAACTTTCCGACGACTGAAGCATAAATTTTCGGAATGTCGGCTGTCGTTCGGCAGACTTTGTAGCGGCAGTAAACGAGAATAAGACGTCAAACTATGTAAAGAACTCGTCCTTTTTATTAGTGTAAAATGCACGTTAAGTAAAGGTTAGATGGTTAAGCACTTGGCATTCGAGTGTTCTTAAGGCATTCATTTCTCCGGCTCCCTGATTATGGCTTTAGCATAACTTTATTGTCCGAAGTCATTATGGAAGAAAAGTAAATACTCCGGGCAAAAGAGGCAACGCGATTTCTGATTTCACAAAGGGCTCTCGACGATATTGATACTGCCTCTTTAATCGTGTATGAAATTGTTGGAGATCGTATTACGATCCCATTCCGTTGCTACCTTATTCCGAAGTACATTTGTTCGTTTCTCGTAGCAATGTTTTTTTAGTTCTGATTTCAATGTTCCTAATATACGTTTTATAAACCGTGTTACTTGTTGGCAATGATATAACGTATCGATATGTGACAGAAGTTTCAATTAGACTTCTATTCTTGTTGTTGGAAAGTTTTTATTTATAGTCAATACATCACTTCACACATATGTGTGCTATAAATACCACAAACGCTTTGTTACAAGTCCGCTGATAAATATTACACTAATCATTATTATTATTAACCTGTATGCTAGATTCCTTAACACGTTATCACGGCCAGTCTTCTTCACCCAGACGTGCAGACTGCATTGTTTAAATAATCGTGAAAACATCTAGTTATCTAACAGCCTTTGACAGTCCACTGCTGACCGCCTAAACTACCACTTTCTTTAATCACAAGTGGATCGAGCAGGATCATCAAAGATTTTTTTCTTGAAACGAAAGATTATAAGCGACACCAAAGTTGGAATCAATTTGTTTTAGACAGGAAAACCTTCGCCATTTCGACAATCTCTAAGCATTCTGAATCCAGCGGTTTCCAGTAATAGTTTTCTTCTGGTATCAGTTCAATTCAAGTCAAAAGATGTCCTGTACAACTTTTACCCCGTTTTGGTCTCTATTTGAAGAACTTTCTGCCCTATTGGTTACCTGTACTTTTTGTCCTTCGCCCACTACAAAATATACCCGTAACGTAAAAGTTATCGGAAGTTGTAAATTTATTTTTAGCAAGACGCCGTTACGAACCCATATAGCGGTGGTTAGGGCAAATAAAGGAAATGGTAGTTTGAAAAGGTCGCGTTGATTGGCCGTCATCGGTCAGTCACCACCGGGTCAAGGAGAGTTTGTTAAAACAATCCTTACACCACCAGGTTTTTTCCGTATTTACCCGTGACTAAACAGTTGCCGATCATAAAAATCATTGCAACTTCCTACTGCCTATTTTATACCTACGATATTCTTCGTAGAGTAGCTAAATTGATATTAGATGCCACATACTTGGTACATTTCTGACTTTTGATTTTACTATTTTATTTTATGATTGTTTGCTTTCCTCGGAATCGTATATTATAAATGAAAAATTAAACCTCAATTTATTGTTGATTAAATCATAAAACTTTTGTTTACGAAAAAAAAAAGTTTATAAAAGTTTTTAAAAATATGTTATAAAAAGAACCTTTAGTTTTCATGCAAAACATTTGTAATAAAATTTTTCAGAGCGAAATAACATTTTTTCAACCATATTATATTTAAGTATAAACAAAATCTGTTTATTCTCGGTTACATCATTTTTTAATCACCTGCAAAAAAATTTGTTGCTCGTTCGAGAACTCGCACGAGTTACTCGTTCGACTAAACAAGGAAGATGCGAGAAAATCAGTGTCGACGACTCCGGAAGTAGGAAGTACTAATCGAATACGGTTCACGTATTTTATTGTGGTGGACTGATAGGCTAATAGGTAATCGTGTTAGGTACAATTCTATTAATGATATACTGTTGTCTGGAACTTTACGTGATATTCAGGTAACAATAGCTAGTTAATTATCACATAAAAATGATGATTAGTTATAAAGCTATTATAGTTTCTTATTGTTTGTTTTATTTTTAAGTTTGCTACTAAATTATGTAAACGTTACTCTTATTAATTATCCCTTGCTATAAAAATGAAGAAAAAGATCGCGAGGAAACTGGAAAGATGAGAATTCTACCAAAAAGTTTTCAAAGTGTTTGAAGTTTATTAACTCGCATTTGGCCAGCTCGGTGTACTATGGCTTGACCTCTTCTTTTAGAGGAGACCCATACCCAGTAATGGGGCAATAATGGATTGACAATGAAAACTCATTATCACCCCATAATTATCTCCTGTTACTAAAAATTCGGGCGTCATAATCTGCTGTAGCCAGTACTGTATTCTGCCTTATACCCAAACTATCAAAAGCTATGGTGTTCTGGTTTTTATTATGTGACAAGGGTGCAATATGTATCGGAATTTCATTTTTTTATATAATGGATTAGCAAACGAGCATGCAGCCCACCTGATGGTAAGTGGTAACTGCCACCCATGAACATTTGTTATCCACCCGGGATAAGACCAGAATCCCAACTGAAGACGACCACAGATGCGTTGCTACCCCTGAGGACCAAGTTGGAATGCCTCGTTAAGTTTATCTCCCTTACTACACCCTTAAAACCAGAAGACAGCAGCGCTTAACACTGTTGTTATTAGCCAGAAATAAGTGTGGCGTTGGTGCCGCCGGAGTCGAACTACAAAGGGCACATATGTCTAACGGCAGTATAGACCACTTACCATTTGATAGATTACATGTTCGTTTGCTTCCTCAATTTCATATAAAAAAAATAAGATATAATAAAAACATAAGACATACGTTTATCATAACATAACGTAGTTTACAGCTGAACAAACTGCCGCCTATTAGCTCCTTAATGTTTGTTTTACGAATAATTGAACTCTGATACAAGCATTAGTTTTATGTAACTATTCACGTTGAGCTACCGAACTCTCTCTTTACTATGAGAAAATAGGGCTGAATATGAAAAATATGTAAATGATCAATTCAATTCATTTATTGCAGGATAAGATGAAATACATATGTGAAATACATTGATTCTGTGCTCCTATCCTAACCCAAAGGGTATGGCAAATATGTCACATGTAATAATACAGATTTTATTTAAATTAGCAAGATTTAAAATTGGGTAAAGAATATAATAATAAAATGAAATCATCATGTTACATTAATAATTATGCAATAAAATTGTCAGCATTATTAAAAATATTTTATTATTGTATAAAAGAATGGCCTATACTCAAAATAGACAAGATATTGAGAATAAGGTTTTAGTTAATGTCATAAAAAAATCATTAATGTGGTAATAGGACTTGTCAACGCACTAATAATATCCACTATATTCCGCTTGAAGTAAGTTTAAAGTTCTACTTGAGATAGTTCAGGAGTCTGCATCTAAACTCCTAGGCACTAAGATTAAATACCTTTTGTAAGTATCTTTCCGTTTCCGAATTCTTTAAACAAAAATATAGCGCTTAACACTGCTATTATAAGGCATAGAGCACAAACTGTTACCTTTTCCTAAAAAATAATAATAAAGTGAACGTAGTATTGTCAAGTGTTTAAATCATATACATATTTATATAAACAAAGAGATGTCTGTTTGTAATGTCAAAATAACTGTTTTACTGAATTCATAAAAAACATACAGAAATCTATAAAAATATACAATTATGCAAATTTTTGTCCGTCTATCCGTCTATTTTTTTTGGCTAATCTTCGAAACGGCTAAACCGATTTTGACGGTACTTTTACTGGCCGAAGTACGAGTAGGCCATGTTACATTTTACAGGTGAAACTGCGGTGTGCTGCAAGTGTATAATAAATACAATTAATTTTATAAACAAATGTCATTCCGATAAGAAAGTAAAGCAGACTGCTAAGTTCATTTCCCTTGTACATAACATTGAAATCGTAAATGTAGAACGAAACACATTTATCGCCGAGTGAAGGATTTGTTGAGCGAAATAAAAAGGATTGAGGTAGCGTGGATAGGGTTAGGGTTACTACCCTCCTTGGCTCGTGTAAGGGCTATGGGCAAGCGTTTAAAATATAGATATAATTATAAACGACAAAAGTTTTAAAGCCTTTTCTTCGCAGTAGCAAATCTTTCTTAAAATTAACGAAATTCTTTAATATACTTAAATGTAAATCAATCCAGTTTTTCAGTATTTTTTAATATGCGTATGGATCCTTAATTTACTCCAGCATCTTAATATTTCACTGAAATCTTTACCATTTTTAATAATATTGGTAAAAATCTGAAAATAAAATAGTAACCTTATAAATATATACATTGAAGATTAAGACATAAAAAGTAAGGGTTTATTCATGTCATACAGGTATGCGTGCAAAGCAACGAGTATAAAGCGGGTTTATTATTTTATGGGTGGCAACCCTAGTCTCATTGGCCCATTTTGATAAAGCCGGCCATAGATTACACGGCGTCCACTCAAGTACTCAGGTGCAGTTAACGTCGCGTTTCGTGCCTGTTGTTTTAATTTCTTTTTTTGTACTTAGGAGACGTTTTTCAATCCTTAATATTAGCAGCCAGTAGATAAAATTAGAAGCATCTTAAGTAAGATTTAGTTTTAATCTAAACTCTTAATTTATTTTTGATTAATTGTAAAAATTCCAATTATGTTATTAAAAAAATATTTTAGATGTGTCCGCATTTTTAAGGTAATTAGGTAAACAAGACTAGAGTTTCCAAAAAAAATAGTGAAAACTTCTTAAGGTCACCGACAAAAGTCTCGCGTCCACACCATCTCAGACGTACGCACACAAACAAAAAAGTTTAGCTTATAAGTTTATAATCAAGCGAGGTTTTTATCTCGTAGTCGTTGGCCGCCCGCCGCGCAGCGCGCATGTCAGTCAGCGCTGAAGCTTAACATACGCGCGTGAAAACAGCTACCCGTATGAAAATTAAAAAAATACAAACCCCCGCGTAATTGAACGAAAACGACGGTTCGACCGGCGAGTAAAGTGCCGTTTCAATTTCACACGCGCTTCGGAAAATTATGAAAGTGACGTGAAACATTGAGGTGTTCTTCAGAAAACGTTTGGCGTTTTCTTAGTTATTTTTTCGAGTGACTACAAAGCCTATTGTTAACGCCTAGGCTTCACAGAAGTATAAATATGCTACTTTCAGTGTTTTCGTTTTGCTTTTGAATGCGAGCTGTGTTGAAAAATTATTACATAAAAGTGGATTGTTCAGTTTTACTAAAGGAAAAGCGGAGTAATTCAGTTAGATGTGTGTTCAACATAATACGCAACGGGACAAAACATGACGGCAAAGTTCGGCTATGTAAGTTTATTTTCAATTTAGTTTTCTTCATTTTCTAGCATGTGTTTTGTTCATTTCCGGTACTCGTTATCGAGTGCATAGATTATAATGGCAGTTTAAGCATTTCTTGCTTTGAATGGGATTTAGTTGAGTCGTTTTTTAATCTTTATTATTGATACACACGTCTCATTTTCGATGTACTTGTGCGACGGACGCCCCTAGTCGTAAATTGATAAACTCCAATTGGGATATACCTACTTACTACACATTTACATATCTTCAATATTTTCAAACATGATTTTATCGTGTAGATAGCGCTGCCGTCTTCAATAACAAATTCAAAATTAAATAAAATACTTTGCGTATCAATTTATCAGTCAGTTTACTGTTTGATTACATATTTTGAATCCAATATCTTAATTCAAGTGTTGGTGTTAATTTTCGTTTAATTGGGTAGCCAGATGCTGAATAGTTCATTAATTACATAGTGACCAGTAGTACGGTGCATATTTAGTTTTTTATGCTTCATTTTCCGTTTTATCTTTACGTTACCTACGTTACGTTACGTAGTTTTCCGGCTGTTATATAAAATACATATAAATGTATAGCGTATCATAGTCATTATTACAATCTATACAGGAAATGAAAACTATGCATGAAGTTTTTATTGGTTAAGTTGCAAGGCATGCATTCTGTTAAGCCGCTGCAACCAACACACGTCTGTTAGCAACCTTAAAAGAAACAAAGGTTTCTTTTCAGTTTGGTCATGGTACCTATAGACCTGAAGACTAATAATCCGAAGCACGTTATTATGTTACGTGCATTGGATAACTCAACGCATAAAGAACTGTATTGTGGCAAATTAAAATTTCTCATTTGATTTATTTATTACTTCCTCTTTTTAATGATTGCTACAGCCAAATCTAGGAGCTATGACCTATTTTGAGACCTAAATATGATTTTGACATGTTAAATACTGACATAATGTTGTTTTCGGTTTCGTATAATATTTTTCTAATGGATTATTGCGCAGGTATTGTCGATCGCCGCTTACAAGGGACATACATTTAATTTAATATTATATACATTAAAAATATTCAGTAAATTTATCGTAACTAGTATATCTAACTAGGTAATCAAATTTGGGAAAGGAAGAAAAATATGTATATGCCTTTAAGGAAATATTCATTATTAAGTGTACATTTACACAGGTGACAGAACTGTCATTAGCGTAATTTCAAATATTTCACGTTTCGCACGTTCGTCCTCGGTGCTCACGTGTTTGATGGAGTGTGCTCTTTCTAAGACACTCTCTTAGCGTTATGACATCGGACTCTCTTATTTTGTTTTTATTTTTTATTTGTTATATGGACGAAGTAATCAGTGGTCCCTCTGGAGTGTAGTTTAACAATTTAGTTTAGATTTCTGAGTATTTGAGTCACGATTTAACATGCAGGGGGTTTCGGGTTCGCAACATGTTTCAAATTCGGAATTTTGTACTGAGACATGTTGTTTTTTATACTTCGGTGTTTGTCCGTGATATCCACAAGGCAGATATTTCGGGTATGGAGATGTATGAGTACTACAGGCATAGATCGTTAGATAAAAAAAAAGAATTTCACGGCTAAATAAAGACAACTTGCATTTAAAAAGGGATCATACCGACTGAGCGTAAATGTGTTAAGAATCTACTTCTTTTCGTTATATAGGATTTGGATTAGGAATCTCTGTTACATAATTTAAAAGATAAAGTTTGTTATTTGATGTTGTAATTATAAGAAATACGTAATGCAACGCAAACGTAAATATACTTTATGTTTTTATGGTCTCGGCTATCACGTTTTATTTTACTATGTAGTATTATTTTGTTTATTAGTATTTGTTTTTTTTCAAGACATTGTTGTCATGCGATAAATCTTTATAGCATCTTGCTATAAGTAGATATCTCTTTTTATCTGTTATTAATTCAAAAACTTTTATTAATACATATTTTTTATTTTTATCAATATTAGTAACTTAATAAATAGTATAATTAATCTTTTATTTACTGGCACTATCTCAAAGAGTAACATAAACATTGCCTAGAATTCACTTACGTTGTTTTACAGTAGACGCGTGTCATTTTATGGGCATTGAACGTCTAATCCTTTTTAAACAAGGCTGTTGACTCTACACCGCGATAATGTTAGAACGAGAGCGGACATAATGAATTTTCTTCAGTAGAAACTAAAACTTTAACTAGGTGATTTTGTAAATTATTTGTTTTCTCTTCATTTATAAAATGGATTTTATTATTAAAAATATAAATGATTTCAAATTTGCTATTTCTCGAGAAGACACGGCGTACGTTCTACTTGACAATTATAACGACCTACCTTTACTGGATTGAAGGAAATTATATATCTATAAAGTCACGACGCGTTAATGAAACATGCACTTTAGTATATTCGTCACGTTTTATCTCAATATATTGATAAATATACTTGGGAATATTATAATTTTTGCAAGTTAATACTGTGCCTTAGTACTTTTATTTATATAGTGTAGCTTTACCAATTCGCACGTGGCCAGTGCGGTGGACTATGGCCTAAACCCTTATCATTGTGAGAGGAGAGTTGTGCTCAGGACTGTCAGTCCAGGAGTGTGTCAATAATGGGTTGACGACGACAAGGCTTGACAATTATATAATTGTACAATATATTTGTAATAATATAAATAAATAAAACGTCACGGCTACGAGTACAGTAATTTATAACATACCGGAACGAGTAGGCTGTAAGCGTCAGAATTACTCTCTCCATAATGCCTTCTTGATAAAATGGAGTAAAAATACCACGACCCCCGCTATTTAGAATCATAATGCTTTATTAACAGCTATGAATCTGAATCACTGGGGGACTGAAGTTTCACGTTGGAACTGGCAGTGCTAAATAGATTTGCATAAGAAGGGGAAGTTAACGCTTATGTAAGGGTGCATTCAATACACCGCCGACGCCGGCTGTACGTGAAGTAATTATGCAGTGGTGTAGGTTTTAAAGTAAAGTGTTTGCACGATTTAAACTTTTTATTAGAAATATGTGGTTTGGTTTAGCGTAGAACTATTTAAGGTCATGTGAGCACAAGGGTTTAAATTTTTACGTCGCATCAAAGTCATGTTGGTTACCCTTTTTATATCCCACTGCTGAGTCTGTACTCAACGAGTATTGCTTTTCATAATAGGACGGAGTATAAACATTATGTAAATGCGCATTTTAGGAATGGATAGTTTAGTGGCTTATCCGAGTCGAAGTCTAAGTGTTCATGAAATTTATGATTTAACGACTCTATCCTTTGATAACAATTAAACCTGACACTATCGAACCCTCTGAAGTACTGAAGCGCACATAAAAGTCTAATAGACCATAGATCCGACTTCTACTTGCACCCGACGTTAAATAAACTCAGTAGATGTGTTACGATCTACAAAAATACCTACGCTCCCAGATTTTATTAAATGCATATTTGTAAAGATTATTCTGGGCCCTATCAACTACAACAAACCAAAAATTCTGTAGGTTTGAAACTATATTAAAAATGTCAAATCAAAATAATATTTCGCAAGCTTATTGTTAAAGTAAACATATAAAATTTTAACAATAAATGTATTTTACTGATATTATGGGTGTTCTTACATAACTCTACAACAATTAACGTTATCATTACACATTTAACGATACCCATTGAAGTTGAGCATGTTATTGTTGTAATTTTAAAGTACGTAATATTAACTTTAGTACATACCATTACGTAAAACAGACGAGGAAAAAGAAATGTATCGAAGTGATTTTATGTTGTTTATATTTTAGCCAATTATTAATTGAAACACCAAAAGTACTTATTCTTAATTGGGCCATTTGTTTTTTAAAAGAAACCGTATATCATCAAAGACTCTTCGTGGTATTAATTTATAGCTATGTTTTGATGATTTAATAAATAACTCCAATTAAAACACATTTGAATACGAATAACATTAACATTAAAATAATATTGAGCGATCAATTAAAAAAATAATAATAATTTGTCATATATTTTTATATAGTACCTAATCAGGCTTCAGCGACTATTTGGCTAATCACGCAGTAAATTGATAAACGAATTAAATTCTAGAAAAAATGCGGATAGATTTGGTGTACCTAGATAATAAAGGCGTTTCATAGTATTTATATGCTGTAATCAAGTAATCATTGATAGTTGTCGCGGTTAGCAGAAAACGTACATAATTTGTGAAAATCTACGTTAGTCATACATAATTACGTGCATGTAATTGTAGCAATATATGAATATCTCTTGCTCATTTTTATATTCTAGGCATAGCAAACGAGCATGTAGTCCACCTGATGAGAAGTGAAAACTGCTGCTCGTGAACATGTATAATCAACTATAGGTAGTATCAGAGTTCTACCTGAGGTTATGCGTTACTAACCTTAAGGACCAACAGGGAATAATGTTTCCAACTTGGTCCTGAAAGGGTCTTTAGTAGGTTGTTCTACTAATGAGTAGAAGTAACTTCTAAAGTTTCTCCACACACTTGAAATTATATATATAATATTTCAGAAGCACGTAACATTGTTGTTATTAGATAAAAATAGGTGCGTCGATGGTGACTCTGAAGTTTATGATGAAGAATTCCTATACCTTTGAAAGTATATGATATTTTTGCTTCTGTATAGAAATTTTGTATTAAATTAATTGGTGTAATTGTCTCCGTGTGAAGTTTATATAATAGATAACATTTGTGTTAAGTATAATAATGACTTATTAAAATTTGTGTCTTACTTACTTGACTTAGTAAAAATCGTCTTATTCAATTATGGAGAATAAATATTAGTTATAACATGCGACCGAAGGCGATTGCGAAAATTAGTCTCTAATATTGGTGCCATCTTCTATGTGTGCCTAAGATTATGTACGCTAGTATGGCGCCAGAATTGCTATTTAAATTACAAGTACATCCGGACATTGAATCCATCAGCTGAGGATGATTAAATGATCTCTGATCTTTGTTTTTGTTTGACACTGTTTGTGATGATACCTATCACATTGCTGGTGACACTGACAATGTGATTAGTTTGATTAATGCTCTTAGTGATACTTCGGTGAGCGTACAGTAGCAATCTCGTGACGCCTGAAGGCATTTTTGACGATCCGTTTAACGATTTCAAATGAAGCATTTAACGACTCAATGTTGTGGTTATTACTTTCTTGATTTTTAAGTAGCAAACGTGAATAGGATTTACCATGGATATATATTACGCTGAACATTTTTGTCTGAAATTTGACAATACTTGCTCGCTAAGTAGTCAAATTTAGATTTTTGATAGGAAAACATTGTATAAATTGGTTATGAATAACGGGAAATATTCACTATGAGTAGTTAGATAAATAGGACTCACTATGATAGAATGGTAAGTGAACGTTGCCACTTATGGACTTCTTTAATCAACTCCAAATAAGATAAGTCCTACCTAAGGTCAGCTACAGTCTCGTTACTCTATAGACAAAGTTGTGTGTGTGTTCCCTTAACACGTCCTTCGAAATTAATAGCGCTTGAAACAGCTGTTATACGATCGAAATAAGTATGATGGTGGTCGTTTCAGTGTCATACCATGAAGAATACTACCACCGTTAAGAGTTCTGTGATTTATAAATAATATTTTCGCAAAATTTTCATTTGCTACAATGTTTTATACTGTTTCAGTAACCATATTATCTTTTAGTTTTATATGGATTATAAAGATTATATGACTGTGCAGATATAGGTAATGATAATAATGAATACTAGTTGTTCTGAAAGGCACGGGAACACTAGACCTTGTTGAATGTGATGTAAAAGGCAGGACGCTTAGCGGTCGTGATTCTGAACGACTAATTAGGTCGGTGGGCAGAAAGGTCAGGCCTGCTTAAGATTAGTCATATCTTTTAATCTACGCAGTGATTAACATATTTTTAAATCAGCAAATTATACTTGATATATGTCAAAATACGTATATAAAATGCAGAGGTAGGTACTTCCAAGGGGCGTTTCAGCTTTATCTTTAGCACCACATTCGTGACCAACCTGTTCTATATGGGATTAGTTAGTTCTACAGACTCAGCATACATTGTATAGTTAGTACAGTTGGCCAAAGGTGGCCTTTACGACTTTCCTATAGATGAAGTACGCCTGCTCACTTTCAATGTCATTAAAAACAATATTCAGTAATCGGCCTTTCTCTGTCCGTTTATCGATTAGGCTTCTGAAGTAATAATCCATTTGAAAAAATCATTCATTTTGCACGTGAGTTAGTATCAATATTCATTGAAACAACAAAATCGCATTAGGGATTTCTCTTTCATAAAATTATTATTTTTCGGGTCACTGAAAAATATAAGGAAAATATATTTTGTTGATTGAAATCATTGTTTCGTGCACGATTTACTCATTTGGAAAATCCTTTTATGATTCTCATACATAAACAAATAAACACGTTTATACACACTCGTAAAGTTGTTGAGTACGCGTGAGCCGGATCTAGTAGCAAATTTAAACAACTAATTACAATGGATGATAAATATGTAATTACAATAGATGCAATATTTACAGTCGATTGAACGATTTTCTACGCATGTACTAGAAGAGTGATAATGTTAACTATAAATAATGATATTTGGAACGATTTTTTAGCGACTTTCGTATTTTTTTACGACCCTGGCAGATTACAGCTATTCGTGTTTCGGCGACTGCATTTTTCGTTCAGCTCATACATCAAATATTCAGTATTCAAACGTGTGCAAGGTGTATTTTTATTTGGCTACATTTGATAGCGGCATCTAGCTTCTGAAAAGCAGCTAAATCGTCAATATATCATGCTACTGGGGCCCTTAATAATCTCGATTGCAAATCTTGGCAATTTTCGGAACTGGTAATCGTCTTATAAGGGCACTAATATATGAACGATTCTCCTATAAAGGTTTTTTTCAAAGTTATACAGATTCGGAAGACGTATTGGTGGTTGAAATAGGTTAACGACAGGTATAGGCGTAGGCATAGTACAATGTTTTTGTTCGCATTCTAAATTTAATCTTTCACTTACCTCCATGACACACAAGATGAAAGGGAGTAATGCCATTCTAGGCCAACATTGTGTGTGTTTTTGGTATCGCCAGAAATAAGTTCTAAAATCTTTAAAAATCAACACACTATACTGTTTTTCAACACTTACGTCTATAACTATCCTATACGTCCTTGTTATTAATAGCAACGCGAAAAATGTTTGCTCAACATCACAAAAATTCAACCAGATTTTAACATGGCCATTGTCAACGATTGACAAGATATTTGTTGCCAAAATTTATACTTACAAATATTTGATTTTTATACTAAAATCTAAGTGCTGTCCTTCGTCACAATAGGATCTTTACAACAATGCCTCTAATGTTGGTAGTTTAAGTTAGATAAGAAATAAACGGCAAATACGACTTCGCGTAAATCTACTGCAAATACTTTATTGTGCTACTCTGAGTAACAGCTTTTCAAACTGTAAGCTTTTAAATTATTATTACTTTGTACGTTATAAACGCTTAAATTACCTACTTAGAGGTAATTTGGAAGGTGGTAGAACAAGCTACACATATTTCTTACGTGAAATAGTCCTTGAATTCTTGAATCTGAGACGACCATCTTAGACCTCAAGAATGGTAAAACATCTGTAAACAGAAGCCTTATTCATCATTTAGTTGATCAGATACGATGGGCCCACCACGCAAATCGCCTATTTTGTCTTGTAACCGCGATTTTTTCTAATGTAAGGTATCGTTTCTGATACAACCGAGCCACAAGCCTATGTGTATTTTGACGTCATTTATATGTAAATATTAGTTAAATTGTAACTTGAATCATTAATTAATATATGTTCTCTTTTCCATTTCAGGTTACCACAGCTTGCCGTCTCTGCGAAGATATTGTGCCTCCTGATGGTGAGTTGTACTAAATTCACTCATAATATAATTATTATGATTAAAATTTTAGCACCGCAATATTTTGAAGGTAAATGTATCTTGACCGGGATTCCATTTTAAACTCGCTTAACCGGGGTCATCAAGACGCAAGGAAGCTGCAAATATGCAAAAGTATCTTAATAATATTCCGTTTATTCGTTAAAACATTGGAATTACAAATGCATAAACTTAAAAACTTATTAATATCCATTAAAATCGAAAAACAAGATAAGACGAACCGAACAAGCTACTGTATTAAGCAGAAAAAATGGAAAACAGTAGCCGATTTTGTCATTATGAACATCTAGCTTTGCGTACGACTTTGCGTGCGACTTCGCGCGTGGAATTTGGTTGTGACTTAAGTATTATGAGTTAAGTTCTCATATTACAAATAGTTAGATAACGTAAATGGATTGCATGAAACTCTATTAATGAAAGAACACTTAGATACACACAATTTTATTTTTGTCGCTCCAATGGTGTTAGACTATAAAGTCTCATATGTATGTACAAATATTTATGCCTATATCAACATATATTGTATGTACTTACTGGTGCGCATAGATAAACGTTTCTCTTTAATAAAATCTCGGCAGTAACACTATTAATGCTCTAAACTGGAGCCAACACACACTCACAAAATATAATTGAAATTAGTTGAGCGATTCCGTTATTTGTATAATATATTAAGATAGACATTCGCGAAGAATTCTACGTCATAAACACGTATGCAGTAATAGTCCATATTAAAAACGACGAAAGGCGAAAATACCATACACATAAAGGAAATGCGTCTTACTGTACTCGATTAAACAATTATGCCTATTTTCACCTGTGCGTCATGAGCACGGTGTTGCAAGATCTTAATAAAACAATTTACGTAATAAGCAAAAAAGGTCACTTAACCGGTATGAAGGATTAGTAATTTCAATTGCAGTCGCTATCATTTTATTCACATTAGCCGGGCTTAATAGGAAAACGTCTGCCGGCTGCCTTAACACTCATACGACTGATACAAATGCGTTATAAAATTATTAATTAATTTGTATGTCGTACTAAAATCAGATCTAGGTGAACAAAATCAGAGCTAAAGAGGATAATCAAATGACATAGTCGTTAAAACATACATTTTATACTGTCAAGTTACAAAGGACAGCTTACTTTTCCTGTTGCGAAAAATACCCATCAATGGCAGTAAATATTTATTATGAGAATCTACTGTAATTTATTGCTTGTGTCAGTGTATTCATCCGTTATAATTATGACTGTTATTAATTAAAGTGGTCGAACTCGTGATTTGACTCAATCTATTTCTACCTAATAACAGCAGCGTTAAGCACTGGAATCTTTTACTTTGAAGAGTAGTAAGGGAGATATACTTATTCAAGGTGTTCCGGTTTATTCCTCAGGGGAAGTAACGCAGTCGTAGCAGAACTTAGGTAGGATTCTAGAATTACCTGCGGTTGGTTTTAATATCCATGGGTGGCATTTACCAGTCACCATCAGGTGGACTGCATACTCGTTTGCTACTTGCATCATGTAAAAAATATCCTTACAAAATATTGTAATTTCCTACAATTACCCGTTAATAGAATATAAGCTCTAAGGAAAATGGATACAACAAAAATAGTCGGTGAAAAATATGTAAATAAACGAAAGTTAAACAACTATTCGAAAGTTATTACCTCAAAGTATTTTATAAAGCGTGCACATCAATTTCGCGAGTGCACTGTGGGCTGAGTTCAAATAAGATTCAACTCTTTAGCCAATGACTATCATTTTCCGTGATTATATACTAACGTTGCACGCTAGATGAAGAAATTTAGTCTTATTGATTATTATCGTGATTTTTCAATTACAGCCATTCGTAATGGCGTCGTGTACTGACGAGCGACGTGGGTGTTTAACGTCCATACTTCACTTATTGACTTAGAAAGCCATTCAAATGTAATAGGAAACGGCTACCACAAAATGTCAATAACACTTGGATCATTAAGTAATGGCGCTTTAAACGTATTTGGGTGTTTATTATCGTGAAATTTCCTTGTATTTATTATAGTCGCAGTTTTCCTCAAAAAGTAAATCAGATATAACTTGCGACAGGTTTCTCTGAGCAGTTCCGTGTCAGGTCTTGATTTTTCAGGATTTGTCTTTATCTACTTATTTTTGGAGAAAATGTGGAACATTTACACACTAGAAATTTTAATTTTTGTACTACGCACAAAAGCTGGCTGCAAAGATAGACACATATAGAGAAATCAGTTAGGAACTCCTGGATTTCTATTTGATACTCAAAAGCTATTTCTTCACGTGATTCCTCTAAGGTTCTTTTTAGGGTAAGTAGCCCCCAAGCCCTGTAATTCCCTACTCTCTTTATATAGTGCAATTTGCTAAAGTAGGAAACAACAACCTGATTTTAAAGATATTATTAGTAGTTTCTGCATTCAATGTTTTCAGCCTAAAAAGTAGTTAATGTTCAGAAAGTAACTCTGCCCTGAGAGTCCGAAAAGCGTTGCCAAAATGACTCCAGGAAAAGTTGCCCACGTATTGTAAATACATTGAAATCTGTCGTGGAAAACGTCGAATGTAAGAATGACATGCAATACGACTGAATCAACAGAGGTGATAAGACCGAATTTTTACTGCTACGTACACACGATAATACAAACAATATTCACTTGTCGTTGTTTTTCTGGTATTTGTTTCTCAAATTGATGCAAATATGTCGCTCCGTCGGTTCTATCGAACTGTCCACTTGTCCCAGACAAGTATGAATTTGTTTTCCGCTATTTGACGTACAAATACGTATCGAGTATCTTTATTCAGGTCACAGTGTTATGACGAATACACGAGTACATGTTGAGATCTGAGCTGAGTCGATCTCTAAGTGGCTTACTGTGTGGAGTATTGAAGAACACTTAGGGCCTTCCCCCATTTATTCAGAATTAATATCAGAGTCTAAGTAAAAGGTTCAATAAATCAGTTCTGGAATAATCTGATCGCTTATATATAAATTTATTGGAACCAAATGGAGGTTAAATAACTATTTTTTTATATTTTAAGTCACTTCTCGTGACAGAATTTAGGTTTGCAATTTTACAGTACATAAAATTTTATTATTGACATATTTTCTTGATATAGCCCTTTAGGGCTTTTACACAAAGTGGATTTATTTTTAAGAGCAGGGAATACTTTGACGAAGTAGTAAATTACGAATAGGGACACTTCCTCGCCGGAATTTTCAGACTATACTCAAGATAAAATACAGCAGTTTTGGTACAAATCACTATTTGGTGATTTCTTAAAAAGAAATACGCCAAGAAAAACCTGTAATATAACAAAATAAGAATCCAAGCTTCATTTTAATTTTAAAATTAGAGACGTCAAGATATATGCTTGAAACTAATATGTTACGATTAACACTAGTCTAGTTAAGGTGTTCGAGCCTTTTGTTGTTCAACTACGGCAGCATCACCGCCACGCCCATTTTTGCCAAGTAACAGTGTTAAATGTTGTATTCTGGTTTGAAGGGTGTAGTAAGGGAAACATACTTATCCGAGGCGTTCCAGCTTAGTTCTCAGGTGTAGGAACGCATCAGTGGTCCAACTTAGGCAGAACTCTAATCTTATCTAGGTTTGATTACAGATGTCCATGAGTCGCAGTGGCCACTTACTGTCAGGTGGACTGTATGTTTGTTTGCTACTTCCCTATAACAAAAAAACATGCATTGATTTACTAGAGAAATATAGGGTCATGCGTTTTAACTAGTTCAATGCGACGCATTAACGGACTCACACTGACTATTACATGATCTTCCATTTAACACTTCAACGTGTTTACCGTATTTGAAGGATTCCTGGCTTACCCTCTAACTGTGTTTACTTCGTTAGTGCAAGAGTTTCGCGGAAAATAAAAATAGTGACTCAAAGAATATTATTTTTAAACGAGCGTCATAGCTACGAGAATAAATTATATCTTAAATTTAGATATAAAAGTGGAGATTAGGCTAAAGTCATCATTTGTTTTTAGCTTTTTAACGTTTGTATCAATGTATGTAGGCTAATTATTTTATAAGCAGTATCCTGTATTAGAGGATTTTAACTGTAGTAGGTTAAGAGCTTAAACTTAGCTATTAACATTTTTGTGACCATTCTTAAACAGCGTTCCAAGTTTATTTGTTCAATGCAATTTATAGTCTGTCTACGACTAATGGACGTTATTCTGTGGTGACTTATTTGCTACTTCGTTGTAATACTTTTATCATATTATTCAATTTTTATCATGATTCTTCTCCATAAACACCTTGCGAAAGGGGTGGTAAATTAATGACGTTCATAAGGAATGCTGTAAAGAATCTACTTTAAATGAAATATTTTGCTTTTGATTTTGAATAAATATGCAAATATGTTTATAAAGCAATGTAAAAGAAATCAGAACTATTATTAATAGCACCCGCTATTTTTTCCAAAACAATTGTTACGTTTCCGTTATCTTGTCTGTGTGTGGCCGGCCTAATCCGCGGATTAAGGGCGACCACAGATAAGATTTTCGTATGTAGGTAACTGAACTGGACCTCACTTTTCTAGCCAGTTAGTATTATGTTTTATCATACATTTGTGATAGGTAGGGCTAAAGTAGTTTATATGAAAATAGAGTATCAATTATATAACAAAATAATTAAAACCATTATTATTGTGGAATGATGGTTAATGTTAACGATGTTTGCAAAGGTGGTAGAACCCTTTGTAGTTCGACTCAGGGGGTACCACCGCTACACTTATTTCTGCCTAATAACAGCAGTGTTAAGCGCTGCTGTGTTCTGGTTTGAAGGGTGTGGTAAG
>DWRA01000099.1:0-36605 GCA_018250295.1 Spathilepia clonius
GCTATAGCTTTTTGAAACGGAAATAGTTTAAGAACCAATATGATATTAAATCCTATTGAAAAATAAATTTTATATAGGCCATTTACTCGGAGTCTATGTTACGAAGGATTTTGTATTTTTCTTCGAGTTGTCTGTGACACTTGACAGGATTCTTACGTTTTCTTGTTTGTTCGAATAAAACGATTGTGAAGTAAAGAAGTCTTTCTCAATTCTAAATCCAATAAATTCATTATGACGCAATATACTAGTGATGTAAATTATTCGATGGGGGTTAGGTATCCAAATTCCAATTGTGTTCCTTCAGATACCCCGAAGTTCTCTACGCAGTGCTATGGACGGCTATTGGGTTTTAGTGGGTAAAAATCCCATATAACCTTGTGTTGCTAATATGGCACTGTGTACTTTTTGAAGGTTTCCCTCTCGAAACCAAGAAAAAAGGTATCCAAATTCCAAATCAAAGGTATTTCTGTTTTTTCATACTCATGTTTTCGACTTTAAAAGTAAAACACTGTGAAGAAAAACATTTGACAGTTCTAGAAAGGAGAAAGTAGTAGAAATCCGCATTAATATAGTGGACTATGGCTGAAACCCTTCTTATTCTGGCAGAAGACCGGTGGAAAACAAGGTATTGATAATGAGTCGCTCAAATTTCACTACTTCTAAAGGGAACCAACCCAGTCCACCCACACAGTTTACAGTTCAGTTTAACATCGAGCAGAACATTAACGTCTATAAATATCGTTCCAGGTACGTATTAACTAGGTCCAACCACGGCCATTCAGTCGTTGAATGGAAAAAAGGTAACGGGATACATCCTGCGAAATATTTAGGCGGTAAATCATAATGACGCGAATATTTTTAGCAATGAAATATGGTCTTAACAATCCTTTCGAGCGCCCACACGTTCTAGTGAAAGCTGAGCGTGGTGGTAGCAACAATAATCAGCGCTGTCAGATTGATGGATGGGCCAAAGATGACGCGGCGCAGAACTCACCCCACCATTGCCGCGCCTCCCTCCATTTACCGCCATTACTGTTGGTATCGGCAAGTTGGTGTTCTATTGACAGCGAGGTTTTCATCAACCATTTCATTATCTTGTTTTCTTTGTAATAAAATTGTTAGTTAGCACGGTTGGCATTTTCAGCAACTATCGTAGGGCGTTGAGTATAATGAATCATTTTCTGCACTAAACGGATTAATACCAAATTAATATTGAGTTGAATGCGTAAGTGTGTGTAGGAATGTAATTGTATTATTGTAATTAAAACATGTCGTGTTACTCTCTCTGCTTAGAAAATCTGCCTCGTTTATAAACGGTCTTACTGAACGACTCTCGCTTGTGACTGTAATTTTCATTACGACGCGACGTTATGCTTGGACTGTATTATGGTATTTACTAGGAGCTTAGAAATTTTCTTGATAGAAACTGAGGCTATCGAAACTGCAACAAAGTTTCCAAAGCTACTAAAATAAGTGTTGACCGTGAAAATTGCTGCGCTGTTAATAAAAAAATATTTTCCACATTCTAGTTGCAATGAAGCAGAAAGTAAACTCCAAGTCTCCTCCAAATGTGGTAAAAGACTTGCCTCCAGCAGCGGGACATAGAAATCTTCGATTATAAAAAAATTTTGATTAGAATTGTTTGAAAAACCTTAAAAAGAAATTTGTTTTTCTTTTTGCTTAGGTATAATAAAAGTTGATCGGTTGTTCAATCGCTCCCGTTACTCGCCGACAGTGCTACCAGCGAAGAACTGTTAATCACTTCCTGCGTCCCCCATTAAATTATCCGTACCTAAAATGTTCTCACATACTTGAAATTAAGCGTATCTAGATTGAACGCTTGCTCGAATTGAACGGTAACGATTGTTTCTCACTTTCCTACACGTTCTTGCAACTTAATTTGCTCCAACAGAGGGAAATCTCTAAGGAGAAAATTCAATTGGTATCAAATTCATTGTTCGTCCGATCACACGTCGACTGTTAAGGCTTGTTACATCACACACGAAGGAAAAGTTTGTTTAGTTGTTGCTTTTACAGTTCGGAGTCTTCGGTATATATGTGTGGACTTCGATTGTGTTAATCAAATATACACTGTACCTCACAGGCATACGATATTAGGTGCCAAAACACAAATTTTATAGGATAGACGTAGTCTAGACTGGAAAGGGAGTATTGTCCAAAATATTTATCATAGTAATTAATGCATTTTACTTTTGTGTAGGGTTGGTTTTAGCGATTTTAATCTGTAAAAAATATTTTTTTGACGAACTCTGGCTTGCTATTATATACCTCTGAAGTACTGCATTTAATACACACAAGGATAAATTGCGAAGGTAGGTAATTATATTTTACTATATTTTTATGAACTGTTCACGATTTTTTGCCTTTACAAGTTGCGCTGTTTAAATAAGCAACGTTTCTCATAAAGTGCTTGCCACAAAAATAAATTATAATACGTCTGTCAATACAAATTAATTACAACATGTTGAAGACCCATTATAGAACAGATTGTGGGCAGAATAAATTATACTGTCATGGTTATGTTATTTATGTTTCAATATAGGTACATTAAAAAGTAAACGAAGAAGTCTGCATGCGTGGGCATCGCGGAAGAATACACATCGGCTATTCAAGGAATGCCTACAATATTATTTTGAGACGTCAAGACAAAAAAGAGCATACAAAAACAAAATGAAGGTACGACCAAGCTCGGCTTGAACTTTTAGACTGTCACTTATAACATAAATTAAATCATAAATCAAATAACTCAGCAGAGCTATTTACGCTGATTGCAGATAATTGCCATTAACCTGTTTTAAGTTAAATAAATGCCATACTTACAAGTACTTACTATGTATATAAGCACATGAGAATGGCCTTTTATTGTGTTTCCACTAGTTGCATGATGATTGAAATTTCTGTTTCAATAACGAGCGTAGTACAAGAGCGGAGAATATAATGGAATGCGAGACTATAAGTGAGTTTTATTGTGGGGGCCGCTGAAACAAATACATTGTTAGCACATTTGCAATCGTTCTCGGGCAGTGAAGCAGTGATAGCCGGCGTAGTTAGCGAGAGCAAGAGCATTCCTCAGAGCCGGGCTGACCGGTTCCAGGCAGGCTGTTTATGGCCGGACCAGATATAAATAGATATGCTGCAAACATCCATCTTCTTAATGTCTTTACTTTTTAAGCCCGCCGTGGAATACAACACGAACGTTTTTAAACTCGCTCCACGATTCGAATCTACCTTATAAAAACAATTAAGCTCCAGTTCGAACCTGAATTAGCATTCAAGAGATCAAAACTAATGAGATAGCGCACGTAATGGCTCTCGTTAGACTTTAGCTGATTTTATAATGGATATGAGCTTTACAGAAATCGCTTCTATGCTCCTACTTTGAGACAATGGTGCTTGTTAAGGCCGGCCACATTGACAAAGCCATAAAGCAACCTAATCAATGCAGCAGCATTCAGATATGGAGTGACGGATTGTAGTACTAACCGGGCGAGTGAACGAAGCGGCAGATTAATGTGCAGATACGTATCTTTGGACTTTGTTAGCGATTGTGCTATTCGCTTAGCGACGAGGAGTTGCAAATAATTACGATTAAATCAGCAGCGAGTTAAATGCCGCAGCCAGTTCTCTAGTATCTCATAGCGCATGCAAGTTCACTTTCACTACGAATGTCTACCTCAGCTCTCTTTACAGAATTTATCTGATAAAGCTAATGCTAAGTGACTTCCATATCTCCGGGCTTGCGCGGGTTTATTGTAACAGTTCGCACTTGCTTTCAACGACGAATGTCAGCACCGCGAGAATATGTGTTGCATAAGCGGCCACGTGGAGCCAGGAGCAATGACCCCGGCAAATGTGACACTGATAGCGTGCCACGATCACGCACCTTCAAGCCAGATAAAGCCGGCATTTCGTTCACGATAATGAAAATCGACAATGCGACGACGCAAACAAGTGTCAAATTATAAGAAGGTACGTGCAGAAACAAAGCTTGTTTTCGTAACGCGTAAACTCAGCGACCTTGTCCGTTTAATCTGCTCCGAATCCTCTAGTCGACACCCACCGACTTATTCGCAATCGTTGCATAAACGACCTCGTAATGTCAAAGGGGGTCATTGTCGCATTTTGCGGACGGTGGGGCGACGGCGTCCGCTCGCTCGCGGCGCTACTAGTTGCAGGTTAGATAAATTATATCGATTGAACCCCGGTCTCCTTCGGCGTGTCTGTGACCCCGATGTAAATAACCTGAGGCGGTAGTACTGTAAACAACTGACGCTGTTTGCGTCAATCGAGTGCACGCCGCGGCCGCGACGGGCCTCGCCCAACCATTGATGTGTTCGCGTTTAACTATGGTCTATTTCTGGAACATCAAACATTCCGTGGGGAAGCTACACAGCATTTGCCAGAAATGCAATAACGATGTTCAAAGATGCAGTTCGCGTTTGAATTATGACAGCAAAATATAAACCGACTGACATAAAAGTTAGGAAATATAATCAAAGCAAGTTTTCAGCTCATTATACATTCTTACAAAGTTTGGAAGTCTTATTTGGGAAACGAAGTAATATTTTATTTTCACTAAGTTCATGTTACTTCACAAACGAATCTACATTATTGCACGTTTCTCTGAGGGTACAAAAGTCTAAACTCGAAACGCAACAACGAAGTCATACAAAGTAAAATAGGTAGCTATCTCTAGATGGGTTTTCCAACGCCGTGCATGCAGTAGCGACATGCCGCTTGTCGTGACTCTAGCAATTAACCTAATGTGGATCTCTGATAGCAGCACCCATTGTGAATTGTAATACTACTCACATTCGTATTCCGAACGAAACTGCCTTCTAATTTTGAAATAAAATGAGTTTGAAACAGAGATAAAAAGAAACTATCATTTTATAGAATATAGAAAGTGTGACTCAGAATTTAGCAAAGTATTAAGGTATTTAATTAATAAAATTGTATTTGTATAGTTAAGTATCTACATAATAAATTGTAATGGTACGAAATATTTTTCGTCTATCGATGATTAAATATTCATTTAAAGTATAGGTACATTAGCAACATTTTAATATAAAAGTGTCTGTACTCATGCATCCTTTCTATGTCTAGTTGAAAATAAAATATGAATAATTTATTTCAACTAAGACTAGGTACTGAAAATAATTGCATTTGTAAAATGTCGCACCGTAACGCTATTTAATCAGGTGAAACGAAGTGTGAATCACAGTACAAATTATATAAAACTTTATTCTCGCGTCAAAAGTTACGGTCTAAATTATCAATATCAAATTCGATCGCAGAAAAATTTAATTCCGCGTGGAGCAAAAAGTAATGGATTCTAGCGCAGTGTTAAGAATATTTTAAAGGTATTTAAAATTCTGAGCGCACAGCAGAAATATCTATGCTGAAAGCGCTCAGAGCTGCTCATACTCGGTAGATAGATATATGCACTCTGTGTATTTATGATCTACAAAGTAAGGTGACCTATATGATAAGATTACTTCAATAGCTCAACCACATACAAAGCATGCAAGTTTGTGTCAGTGTGTGAATCCGCGTCAGGCTCGCTCGTACAATGACACTGTCGACCTTGACTACTGCCTCGTATATCAAGCCACACACACATGCACACTCGACCATGCCCGCTGGCATCAGGAATGTGTTCGTCACGAATGTATTTAAAGCTAGCAAACACATAGGTATTATTCGTCCGATTTGAGATGTACGCTCGGACGGTGTTTTAAAAATACATCGACGATATTTATACGTGGCGGCGTATAATAACAGCTCTGAATTTAGGCCCATCTGTGGCCGGCACGATATAGAACAGTTCAACATACGATAAGGTGAATGCCAATGCGCCATGCAGCGGTGTACAGCGATCAAGGCCAAGCGGACTGAATTATCAGCAGTGCTTCAAATGCACACTGAAATCACGCGAATGTTATTGGTAAATAGGTAAACAGTCCTTTCAAATTGCACTTATTTACTATTTAATGGCCTGTTGGTTTAGTGCCAGTTGCTGTAATGTTAAATTCAAGTCAATTGTAGTAGATCTAGCGACAAAATCGGTTAGCGAACATTAACGCTACATGTGTGAATTAATGATTTGAAGACGTTGAAAATATTTTGATGTATGAACCAAATTAATGTAAGCTGTCGCTATATTTTAAAGTATCCACTCTATTACACTAGGATCTAAGAAGTGACGTAAATAATAATGTATTATTTACACAAAGGCATTGAAATGATTGGGTGGCGTTGTGATAAATTCGCGAACAAGCCATCGTGTTTTTGTCCCAGCGGCGATTACTTTTTGCGAGAAATATTTTCTTTGATGTTCAAATGTTTACCTCATTAGAGCCGCGCATGATGAGTAGGAAGATTTGTTTTAAACGGCCCCGATGTAAATCGCAGACAGGTCTCAATTAATTTAAGCAGAGCCATATATAATCCTTTACGATATCGTTTACGTCTGATTGCCTCATTCTAAATAGATGGAGAACATCTAGCGAGATTAATATCCTTTTTACTAAACGAATAATTAATACCTTCCCACGTCTTTCATGATTTATTTATCTACAAATAAAATAAAGAGCATGTATGCATTGCAATTAATATAAAAAGACGTCATTTGAAGATTAGCAGAAAGAGCTTTGTTTTAGTATAAACAGTGATAAGGCTGTGATACCGTTGTAAGCCATAGTGGCCAGCTAGGCATTTGTAGTTGACGTCAAACAGAAAAACTGTCTTTTGAGAGTCAGTTGCCTTTGCTATCAAACTTTTAGAAAAAGACTTTTATTAAAGTAATTTTGTTTTTCCGATTCTATCCAAAATACCCTTTCGTTTGATACCTATATTTCGGGGATCCATAAACAATAAAAGGAATTTGCCCGCCAACCTTGGGCATCCGCCATATTGGATTTAGATTAACGTCACTTAACAAATTTCAGTTCAATCGTTTGTGCTTAACTGGTTTAAAATTCAGTTGCACGATTTGACCCTCACATGCATACCAACTGAGACGCAAGACGCAAGTTAAATAAGTTTTTAATAAAAATCATTAACCCGAAACACTACTAGAGCACGAGTCTCTCACTTGAGCCATAAATTTTCATTCTGAATGGTTCATTACGCCGGCCAAGTTAGATTTTGTCGGTTTGATTCATGTGTCACGTAACGACTAGTGTTTTGAAGACTGAAAATTGTTTATAGCATAAATCAACTCTGCACTGAACGAATAGTACCTAAATAATTACTGCCGACCAAAAATTCTGCCAAAAATAGTTGGTCAGGTAACTTTAATCCTGACATATTAAAGGTTATATTTTGCATGTATTTAATTAATAAGCATTTTTAAAGCGTTCTTTCATTGTGAAAGACCTTTATTTCATAGTCCGTCGTTGGGTAAGTGCAAATTAGCCACAAACACCTTTGAGAACTTTCTTTAAAAAACTCTCAGGCACGTAAATTTCTTCACAATATTTCCTTCTATTATTAAGTATTCATGCTCGAACAGACATAGCAAGTGGTGAACGGCAAACCCTCTTTAGAAGACTTACGACCAGCACGCATCTGCAGTACTTATAAATTGATGGATAGTACCGAACATTAATTACACTTATTATAATGACTTGAAACAAACATATTTAAACAAACTAGCATTTTCCTACTTCTTTCACGAAGCGGAAATGGTTTTGCATTGCAGATGTGCACGAGCCGGCAGGTGTAGCATCTAACGTCCAGTTTATTGTAAGTAATAGGCACCTGGGTTAGTTTTAATAAGCATTTGCGCATACGAAACAATTACCGAGTGTAACTGTGAAAACAAACTCCATTACTCATAAACATCGGCCATTGCTCTCTTAAGTAAAGCCACCATAACTTTTGGACTTTGTAACTTCATACAAAGTCCAAAAGTTCCGTGAAGTTGTTCTGAAGAATTCGTGTAATATACGAGGAATACGTTTGTTTTTAACAAACGTAATACGATACGAACTTTTTTATACGATGGAAGTAGCAAATGAGCAGTCCACTTGATGGTAAGTGGTAACTGTCGGCCATGGACTTCAGTATTCGACTTCCAATAAGATCAGAATTACACCTGACGTCGGTCACAGATACATTGCTACCCCTATGGGCTAAGTTAAAACGCCTCAGATAAGTATGTTTCTCTCTCCATATCCATTAAACCAGAACACGGCAGCGCTAAACATTGTTGTTATTAGACAGAAAAAGGTGTTGTGGTGGTCCCTCGGGCAGCCAACCACAAAGGGTTCTACTTTTAAATTACACTTATATTTATGTCCTGTCCTATGTGCCAGTCTATAGCATGAAATACACAAACACTTTTTAATTTATTAGCTTCTATCAGGAATCGAACAGAGAACCTTAGCGTAGTAACAACTAGCAACACAGTCTTTACAATGTAGTCGTGACTTAATCTATTCCTGTTATTTATATTTCCACTTACACATAGAAGACTGGCTTGATAAAGTTCCTGTTTTTATGTATGGGACTTGGGAATTAATGGCTATATTTTACGTCGTAGTAAAATATTTATAAGCTTTTTCCTTATTTATGGCCTCTCAGCTAACTAGAAAGCAGCTGTCTTTCTGAAGGTTTGCCTTGTAAATTCATAAAACGTATGGAATTTCTTTTAGGATCTTTCAGCCAAAAATATCTAAATAATCTCGATCTCCATTTCTAAATATTAGAAGTAGTAAACAAGCATCCATCTGTTAGATAATCCTACCGTACTTTTCTTTTCCCCTATACCTTTAACCAACTCAACGTTCCAACGCTAAAAATAGGTATATGTCCCTTAGTACCACAACCTTTAAACTATAACACACGGTTAAAACTATCTAATTAACTAACTAGGTATGGTTTTAACTATCTATAGTTCGAAATTACTAAGCAACACTTAAATGATACTAATTTTATCGAGTAGATTTATATGATTCGATTATTCTATTCGGTTCAATAATCGATTACATTATCGAAAACTATTCGATTCTAACAATGATTTCATCGCTAAAGCGCGAAATAAACCTTCGTATACAACATACACCAACATGATCATAATATTAAAAATAACATACTATTCCTCTTAGCAACATAAATATTACTTCGCGAGTTAAAGTAATACTTCACTTAGCTCAGGTGTGGGCAGAACGTGGATGGTACATTAGACGCAGGACTAACGTGTGTGGGCGTACAACAAGGATTCGAATCTCCAATACTGATATCGTTACGATACGGCGCTATGTTTAAAACTATACTTACTCACATTCGTGTCTTATTTCCTGTCGTTAAAGGTAAAGCAACAATTTAAATGGGGATATCTTTAAATAGTTATACGATCTGCAATACTTCAATGAGTAGAGAATACTATATCTCGTCTATAATATAACGAAATACAGTATAATATTCTGTAAAGTAGCTAAATCTTTTATAGGGATTCGTTTTTGTCAATAAAATACCAGAGTATATCACGCATCTCAGAGATAGAAAGTTTAAACAGAAGTGCGAAATGGTGTTAAATTATAGTGGTTAATTAGTGATGATGGTAAAGCGTTTAATTTTGACTTTCTATAATCAAATTTCGGGTTCGTATACAAGAATCTAACTGTATGACAGTGATAAGTGAATTATAACGTTACATCTATCGCATTCTGGGCATTTATATACTTGACATTTCATATCTATCATGTGGGTCGGCTCCGTTACTTCGAAAATTAAGATACAAACGAATCCAGTTTTATTATCAGCTTAACGTTAAGACGCTTAAATATCTAATGCAAGTAGCCTTTTAATATGAAACTGGATGACTTTTCGGAGTCAAAACCAACAGGTTTTACTTGCCTTGATGCTAAATATGCACACGTATTTACAGTGAACCCAAGCGATCAACAGATAATAAGATCATCGCCCGAACTCAGTGTTTGCTGTACAATATTTACTTTATGCATTAAGGGTCTGCCCACTATCGTCTTCATCCGCTCATAATGCGATTATTAAGAACATTCATAGTAGTTTCTCAACTATTAGCGAAGCTGTAAAGGCCAAGAGAATTGCTAAAAATAGGTCAACAGAAAATGAGAACTCATTTGTAATATCGCTTGTAAGGCGTCTTGAATATATAACATCATTGATACATGCAGAAACCTTGTGATATACAAAAGGTGAGTTTATCTAGCAATTGCTTTGCTCCATTCAAAATTTGTCTTACAACATTTCTACGCCTATTATCGTCATCCATACAAGATACAATTTTATTACTATTATTTTTCCTTTATTCGTTTTATATTAATTTAGGTATAAAAATAAATACTTATAAAGACTTAATTATTTTTATTTTGTTTGTTGTACGTTTACGTGTATGACACAACAACTTTTTACAAGCCGAGACCAATCGACAATGTAACATGAGCCTTACATCACAAAAAATATAACAATGGAGCTTATGCTTTTAGCAAAGAATCAACCGTTATGATATCTCGATTTAGATCATTGCTCCAAAGATCCGGGACGCAGCAATAGAAACCCACAATCAACAGATTAGTCTGTTCAATCGCGCCTTGTGATACAACAGATGCCTTGGAGAAGATAAATGGTATCATTAGGGAGCACAAAGCCAAAAGATTGTTGTTCTAGGTCTTCATAATGTACGGTACTCCACGCTGGCAGGTATTTATAATCAATCACTGAAATTCGCCGGCTAAATCAATATGCTTCCAAAAATAAATTCGGCCAATAATATAACTGCAATCAACTGGTAAGTAAATTTGAAGAACCATTATACTGTGTACAATTATGAATATATTCTTTTAATTCAATAGGAGCAACCTTGCTTGGTGTAACATGTACTCGTAGAATAGTCAAGGACCTATCCATTAAAATAAGGACTGACACTAATGATAATGACGATAGAGTAGGGATCATCAAAAAAGTTACTTAAGATTTAAATAACCGAAGTTAGAAGTATTAAAATAGATTAGATTAGAATGTTAAGTTCAATCTAGCAGTTGTACTTAGTCATATCCACATAAATTATCTTAACTAGACAATGATTGGTGCAACAATAAATCTATCAATTGCTTTGAATAAACTCATTCAAACAAAACTGACGCCCGAGTGATTTATATCAACAGAGCAAGCTAGTTCCAAGGAGGTAAACGTAACGAGGTACGTGGACAGTAACAAAAAGTTAACAAATAGAATAGGTACTAAAAAAGCGATAAAGAGCAAAAGGCTGACAGTTTCAAATTCCCCACCATCGCGTCTCAAACCTGTTACAATTTGTCCTACGTCTCGGTTCGTTGAAGAAATTGAAACCCGAGTGATTTGTATCAAGAATATCAAGATAGTGCATCTCACGGTGGTTACGGCGAGGATAATAGAGTAACAAGCGATGGCAGTGCGGGCGCAGCCGACCGAGACGCGCGCTCGACCGCATATCCGCCCAATGCCTTCCTAGCCCTAGCTACACAATGAACGCGTTAAGAAAAACATTTACCATCTCGGTTGACTTTACACTTTTAGTTTTAGCTTTTACTGACTTACTAATTGACAAACGTAGTGATTTGTGATTAAATTAGACGAGCCGCGCGTCAACCGTGTTTATTATTATTGGGTATAGCGAGTACCAACTGGTCATTCTGATGTATTAGGCGGAGTTCTGAATTCGGTCCCCGGGCAGGCAGACGTTTAAATTACGAAATTAAATATCTATTCTACGACTGGTTGTTTATGTAACAGTTTTTGTGTGTATCCATATTATCTACACGGAAATCTAGTATGAAATATAAATACAAAAAGTTATTAATTATTAAGTTTAACAAAACGACATGGTATTACAATTTACAAGTTTAAGCAAAAGAAGTAAGAAACCGAAAGATAAAACCAAAACTTAATTCCTAAGAGTAATAAATTAGAAGTACAAGTAGCAAAGTTACTTTTGAGGTAACGCGTACGTTTACGTTGGATTGAAAAAATCCACGTGTCGTAGGTATACAATACTGATTTAGCCAAATTAATGTGAATAAGTGTACGTGCGACTCTTCAAACTAGTGTCAACCATGTCGATGAACCTAAAGAGGTCAGACAGATCGAATAATGATTATTTGTCATTATTAACAAGCTCAACAGTCGCAAATAAAATGTAGGAAAAGCAAGCAAAAAAACAATTTATTTAAGTACTCGCTTAATGATTTCACGCTTCTAACGCCACAAGGCGTCGTGGCGTTATTATTAGCGTCGTATTCAATAAAATATTGACTGGTCGTAATGCACCCGTGAAATGAAGGGGCTAGGCCAACCATTAGATTACAAATACAAAGGGTTGCCAAATCTAAACGCTTTTACAATGAAAATTGGACCCTTTCTAGTTAGCTGCGAGTGGCAGCTGCTCGTGGGGCTTTGATTAAGTAATATTATTCTAAAACCAAATCCCGGTCGACAAACTATCAAGTTGATCCGCTTAAAATGCTAATTTCGCCAACAAAATTTCGCCGACTGCTTTAAAGACAAGATTAAATGAACTAGTTCGGCGTACTTCGACCGAAATGTTTCATATTTGTTGCATAATGTGTGATAAATTAAAACTTTATTCGTCACAAGTGTATTCACAGGCGTTTGCGTGGAAACGTAGCGGGTCAGCGAACTCTTTGATGAAGGAATCCATCAATCATTATTCCGCGTAACCACCAGCCCGGAGAAGATATCGCGTTTCACACCATTCAAATTACCAATAGACCTACTTAGTATACTATATTTAAACCACCCATTAAGCGATCAATTATTATTGTTCTAAAGCGGAACGGAATTTTTCAAATAAAACACATAATATTTTTATGTAAATGTTACGTAATAAATATTATGTAAATCTTTTTATTGGTTTATTAATTTCGTTTTCTATATTAGTTATGCTTGATACAAAATAAGAATATTATTTTGAAATTCCAAAAGTAATTAAGCGAATAGAACAGAATAACTTTTAATATAATTGGTACTATTTAAATTTTTCTTTTAGGTTTTGGTCGCATTTGTTCATATTTCGAAAGGATTAATTTAGTGTTTAGAAAATTAGAAATGCCAATTACAGTTTTTCTTCTAAAAAATAAACTTTTCTTAATAAATATTTCCTTGCCTATTCTAAATGTCAGCGTGACATTGGAAACAAAACAAACCTCGGCTCATTTCCTAATGGCAAACGAATCAAAGGGCCTTGGGCAAGGTCTGTAACCTTGTCGATGGTTGCGACAGAGTTAACGACTATTCAAAACTAGAAACAAATAATTTCCGGTTAAGTGAGCAAACAATACACAAAAAGTAATTAGTACTTGCTGGTACATGATGGTTCACTTCGGTACTATTTATACGAGGTGTCAAAAAACCATTGTGACCTTGGCGCCCCCGCACGGACGCGCAAATACATTCACCTCAGGTGAGGCCCGTTGGGCATGAATGTATACCCTACAGGTATGTTTACATGGAAATGCTGATAGCTCTGACTCGCCGACATATCGCTAACGATGTGTCAGGTTGAGCAACATCGAGCTGTCGGTTTTTCGGCAGTGATCACTACCAGCTTTTTTTCGATTGCGTTTTTATACTTCAAAAGCAACGTCCTATTTGTTGTCACCGTCATTACTGTTCCACTGCTCGGCACGAGTCACCTCTCAATCAGGAATAAGAGAGATTTATTCTATTGTCCACCACGTTAGTATGAATGCGAATCCGTCGACTTTATACGTCTCCCGAAAATTAGCAATCTCATTTGACGTGGCCTTTTCAAGTATGTAAGTTTCTTTTTTGGTTTGTTTTTATTAGATAATCCTTAAACCTGATCGGAGGCCCTCGTGGAGTTCGCAAACCATCAAAAACGAATTAGCAACTAATCTGTATTTCTGCCAATCCGCGATTATGAACCATGGTGAAGCACACTCCAGTTACCTCTCAGCAGTGGGACGTAACTGGTTTAAACAACGTTTCCATGATACTTTTTATACAACACAGACTTTCTCAGAAAGATGATTCTGGCAACACCATCGATAAAAGGAAACGCGGCAGATATGTTTGAAATGTAAACTCGGAACTTTGATCGTACAACTCGTGGTATGCAGTAAAACAATCTTTATCTTAATTGGTTTCAGAGAACGGTAACGTGTCTATTAGCAATTATCTTCAAGGCTGGACCTTGGATTTTATCACTAGGTATAAGGTGTCTGGTAGTTTTTTGAAAAGATAATGCTGTTGTTTTGGAATCCTATTGGGCAAAAGAAGTGTGAGGATAGCTCTGCAGAGCGTGAGCCTGTACTTTACTTTTAGTCACTAACTATTACATATATTACATATTCAAAACTTCAAACAGCTCAGCAAAAAATTAATGAGGTATACAGGTCATTTAAATGGACAATTATTTTTAGTTCTATGAAAATTACATTAGCTGTTTTTGACGTCCATATAATTAGAATTTCTAGTTAATTATTCTCTAGTGACACGACGGATTTTGGCTGGCAACAGTTCCTCACCCTGAAATCAAAGTGGACTGTGAAAAAATATAACTAGTAATTATTTTTTGACCAACGTCAAATAAGACTGCTAGTAACAAATAATGGTGTCTCAATGATGTGACATAACTGATGTGTTTTGTAACATTTGTAATAAAAATATTCATATAGGTACATAATGCCCGCATGTTCAGCTTAGCTACGAGTTATCTGTGGTAGTTTTAATTCCCCATGACTTAGAGTTTTATTCATGTATTTAGCCGACAGATGCGGGCTACTTTATTAAGTGCAGGATTAAGCGATGAAAGAATTCATTACAGCAATATGGATAACATACACAATTAGGGATGAAGTCATTACGTCATCCCGTAGAGACAAATCAGAAACAAATCAAACAAGAATCAAAATAATCAGACTTTTGTCAAGCTAGTAGCTCTATGGCTACACTAGCGACACCATCTTCGGTGATTCCTACCCACACTTTTATTCTATTCAGCAGAAGTGCCTTTATTGCATCAAAAATGTGTATAAATGTTAATACTTTATAATCATAATATCCTAAACAGCTTAATCGTATTTCCTACTCACATTTGATTATATTCTAGGACAGAAGATAAAATGCTAGTTGACTGCCAATTTAGTAGGTAATTTAGCGGCCTAAAACTTACGTCATCATAAAAACTTTTAATATATGTATAGACTATGTAATGAAGTATGTATATTAACTAACTGAATTTGAATCTAATTGAGATATTCTATAAAATGTAGCCGCTTTAATTTGAGCTTGTAACAATAACATTTATAATAAACAATACTCATAATTCCTTTCAAGTTAATAAAACTTATATAACTCATTTTAGTGTTCAAAATTGATTTAGGTATTTATTTAATCTAGCCTTGATAACTTTCATGAGAATTCAATCGGTTGCTGAGGCGAGATTAGTTTCTAGAACACGCTTTATTTTATTTAATATATTATAAGTAGATTTCCGAATAATCCATCAAAGTTTTGTACGACAAGCTAGGAAAGCGTGGTTAGTGAAAAATACCTATATTTTGTGCGCATTATTTAAGAGGTCAGTGACTGTGAGCTATTCAAAACCGACACCTATTCTATTAACTAGCCACACTTGTTTTTGTAAACTAATTATCATTCATGTAGCTGAATGTCAAAGTTGGTACATCCATGTTTCTGTCTGAATAGATAAATTCGTTTCAATGTTCGGATATTTTTATGTAATAAAAGCAGAATCACCTTCTGCTTATTTTAACCATAAGTGTCGCGGATAGATATTTACTTGTAAGTGAAAGTGTTGGTAGGACACTAAGATTATAATAGTGTTATTTTCAAATTAAATTTTCGAGGTTCTAGTCTAAATAATTTTTAAAATCCTAAATAAAATGGAGGATTGGAGTCCCTGTTTTCATAGCGGAAACACAGTTACTAAGATTTGCATTTAACCGTGTTAAACAAATTAGTCAATTATATTACTAAAGCAAAGAAAAATATGTCGATATCTACCTTGTCACTTTGCAATCAAGTCAAATAACACAAAACAACTCATTGGGCTCGGCTTGATTACTAAGAAACCACACAATAAATAACACACGTAAACAAGTATCGATATAATATCGCTATAGATATCTTAAAATATCTTATACATAATAGCTTTGTATAACATAAACACCGATAAAATATTCTACACGTCTATCAACGGGACTCATTTACAAAGTGATTTTGCAAAAGAAACCCCCCATTTACCTTTGTGTTCATAGACGTTTTCTTTGAACTTATTTGAATAAAGCCACAAACATTTTTATTTATATATATTATTATTCTTTTGATCGTTAAATAATGGTCCGGTAGCGCTTTGTGTTTCGTACGCTGAATAAAAATCAAGTCTACGAGTAAATTGCCAAAGAAACAGATCGTTAGTTTCGCAATAATGGAATCGCAAAGTAATTGCAAATCGACGCATTAGGTGTTAAAACAGTAATTTGGTTGCCTTCGTTGTAAAGGAAAAAACACCGAGAGAATTAAGTGTTAAAAGAGTGAAAGGATTGCAAATAACATTTATTACTATTTACATGTAACCTCTCACAGATCTACCAGTTTACTGGGATACTTATCCCCCATGGGAATAACATGTAGCCCGTTATTTCGGCAAAGAAATGTGATATGAAATGTTACATATAAAATAATATGTTAAGTCCTAATCACAGACAGACACTTCAATTTATTGAAAATTAGTTGTCTATACGCGGAAAGATGTGAAGTTGACTATGTCAGTTTCTAAGAAACTACCATTTTTTTAGATTAATTTCACGTACTAAAATAATATACATTATATTTTCGAAATATTTTCCGCATGTCTAAAGTAAATTTTTCAACGACTAAATCTGATTTTGCAGAGTAATAGCATCTTACCAATTATTTAGGGATTGTTCGTAAAACCGAAAAACCGCACAAGAGGGTGAAGGGAGCGTAGCGGGCAGATACCGCGATTACTACTATACCGAGGAATATAAATAACAATTGGATCGCGCGGCTCACGACTGGAAACATCGTCGCACCGCATATATTTAGTTGGCTACATATATCAGACATACGTGCCTTGTCAGGCGATGCGATTTACCATCAGAAGTGGACTCAAACCGGTCGGACCGGCGCGCCGTCTCCGTCGAATCTCCGTTGCATCCAGCCACTCGAATTGTTTATGCTGTATTAGTTTACTTGCTATATTCTGTCTCGGATCGAAGTCGCCTTTCAATTGATATGTTTAAGGTACGCACTTATTTTTCGTAATGAATGTGTTTGATCAAAGATTGTGTCTGATTGTGATACAATATTTGATTATTTACTAATAGAGGAAATATTCTAACAATCGTTCAGTAGCAAATTTTATTTGGCCCGGACTTAACAATAAATTCAATTTCAAAAGTAGTTATCAGAAGTGACTGCGCCTTTTTTTAACCGACTTCCTTCTGCGAAGGAAGAGGTTACGACACTTGAGGAATTCGCATCTAATTGTATTTATTTTTCTCGGAAAAATACTAAAATGTCATTTGGTTCAATATCTTACAGCAAGTTATTTTGCATACAAACATTGCATTGCGTGGTTTAATATCATCATAAGAAATTAACTATTGTGTTAGGTAAATTAGATTCGTTTATTTCCTGTTGATAGTAAAATATTATTCACAAGTTTGCTACATAAAAAACTTCTTACGTTAATTTTGTAACATTACCTAATGAACTAGGTGTACGCCCTGTTAGCTATTTATCAGGAAAAAATCACTTCTGTCAACTATTCGATAGTGTGACTAATGGTAGGCTTTTTAAAATAAATAGACGCAAGATCAAATAATTATATCGGCACGAAACGATCGCATTAACAAAATTAAATAAAAATCACGCAGTTTGTCTACACGCAATAAAGTTTTTGAACCTAATTATGCCGTTAAATTAATAGGAATTAATTTGAGATGATAATTTAAGCGACACAGTAACAGCAATTTTATATACAGTTATTCTAACTAATTACGGAATTATTTAAATGTTTTCTTTGTTTGAAACCACTATTAAAAGTAGTGATTGTTTTACTTGTCACCTTCAAATATGCGAGTTTACTGTTGAATTTAAGTATAAAGTCCATTAATAAAAACATAACATCTTACTAATATAATAAAGACGTAAAACGTATGTCAAATATTTTTACCATGATGAATATAATTATCCTATGAAAAGTACAGAATAAAAAAAACATATTTCAAGCAATATGCATTATTGTCACACTAAGCGTAGCCTAAGTATTATTGTATTTGAATACAAAAACCTATAATTGCGCTCGACTAAAATTTGAAATTAGACTAGGTATGCGAACTCTTCTAAACTCTATCGCTTCGCTCTTAATTTTTCTGTCATATACTGTCTGCCTGTCACACTGATGATGACACGACATTCATTCTGACATAATTTCAGTGTCATTCGCTGTTCATTAAAAAGTAGTTTTAAATTTTAATGTTCTGAATTTATTTGATGATCATTTTTTAAAAAACTTTAGAATATTTGTCGATTCTTCCCCATGTTTTCTATCTCTATAAGGTCAAGGGGTTCTTATCGTAGCTGGGTGCACAAGGATCTATTAAGAAAAAACGTGTAGACAATTTACTGCCAGTGGGTGGGTGGCCGTTACATTTTAGTGTGGAATTTTACATAGGCGACATTTTAATCGCATTACAGCAAAATATTTAGATTCACTTCACTAAACTAATATAAACTCGAAGAATCGTAATGCATGTAACTACTAAATGTGTTTAAATGGGTTAGTTCTTATGTGGATACTTATACCATTTTTGAAGATAACAATTCTGTCACTGATAAAATTTGTACTTAAAAAAATTGATCATGACCAGAAAAAACACTCAGATGCCAGTGAATTTAATACAAATTTCATGTAACAATAATCTGGGTTTTATTCCTGCTTCAGCTATCATAATATAATTTGCTATCTAAACCCTTCTACAATAACAAAATATTCTGATATAATATTGAGGAAAATGATAAAATAGATCTCATTTTAAGTAATCGTTACGCAGCCCATTCAACGCAACGGGATACGAAATCTGTGTTATAACATAAATTCCTTGTTTATTCACAAAATTGATGAGGCATTTCTCCTTTTCATGGTAAAAATAGAATTTCTCAAGCATCGGTAGTCGGTGGTTAATAGGAGGGAGCGATACCCCATCCCCGGCCCCTCCCTCGACGTTTGATGATAGATTAAGTATTGTACTATTCTGCCAACGCTGTATAGGCGTAGAAAATAACAAAATCAATGTGTTTGTGTATCGAAAACTTTCTCGTTATGGTTTCATTGGATGTCGTATTAATTATTTGTTTTGGATATAATTTAATAATAAGTATTTTTTATAATATGGAAGTAAGAAACGAACATGCAGTCAACCGAATAGAAAGTAGCCGCTGCTGCCCATGGACACCTGTAATAAGTCTCAGATAAGATTGGAGTCCTACCTGAGGTCGGCCACATATACTACGCTACCCCTGAGGACTAAATCGGAACGCATTTAGACTAGAACACAGAAACGCTTAACGTTTCTCTGATTAGGCAGAAATAAGTGTGTGGTGTGTGCACAAAGGGTTCTACCACCTTCCACAACTTCACAAAAGTCTAACCACGTCTTTTGGACCGGCTATTATATTTTTAGACTTGAAAAAAAGCTAAACTTGACATTATTTTACGTTTAAGTTAATGAATAGAAAATTAATAATTCATACGTTATTTCAAAATTACGGAACTTCTTTGAGAATTTTACTGAACAAAATCAGGTATTTACTGACTCGACAACAATGGGTAATATAAACAGTCGTGGACAAGATTGCATGGACTTTCAAATCTAAGAATATATTCACAATACGCTCAATCCCTCAAAAAATACAAAAATGTCGCATTTATCATTTAAAATGTCACCGAGAACATTTAGTTAATAATGGCTCGCTTGTAGAGAACTTTTAAAAGGGAAATTGATTATGTAAAAATAACGTAAAGATTGAATACTGATTATAAGCAACTACATGAGGAAGAAAACAAACATTCGAGAGTAGTAGATAGGTATTAGGTACGTTGGTATTACAGGCAGACACTCCAATTTCTTTATAAGTATAGACAGAAGAAAAATGAACAGTTAGAACCACAGAAAATGTATCTATTAGAAGAAAATATTATAAGATAGGTACTCCCACACATTTGCTGTCAATGTCAATCTATTCGGATATAATGTAGCCGCTTACTGTCATACTATTAGGAAAGTGTCTTTTTTGTACAAAAATAACCGAAAATGAGGTATTAGGAGACATGTCGAGGTAAGTGTACCCTACGTACTTATTAAATATCATCATCATATAATGCCCACTACTTTGGCATCTAAAACAAAAATATACCTAGATATAGAGGATATAAGTACGGTCCTGACAACTTCCATATATTCATTTAGTTAACCTCCTGACGAAAAATAGTAAACAATACAGACATAAGTACATTACGATAGCAATAGTTGTGTAAAAATGTTAAATAAATTGGATTCGAGTATTGTTAATACACAACAACCCATACTGCCATTTTTAATTAAGATGCTCTTATAGAAAACCAGATAATTAATTTAGGTTGTTTATTAAAATTTGATTACCAAAACGCTGTAGATATGTATGCCTAGTTTAAATATCGAATACAGATAAACTAACAAAGCTGACGTTTTAGACAATAATAAAATTTAATAAAATTTCAGCTAAAAATATTGATTTGTTTTCGAGAAAAAAGAAGTGATTAAAGATGAACAACAAATACTTAAAAATGCATATGACGTAATTGATTTTAATGTCGGTACCTTTTAAAAATAAACAAGAAGGTAAAGAGAAAGTAGCTACCACGGACAATATCACACTTATCTTCTAAAAGTGTTTTCTTCAGAATTCAACCGTTCCTTTCGAAGTTGTCACATAAGATTCTGAAATATACAATTGCTTTCACCGAAAGGAATAAGTATTACCTTTGGAAATATTTTTTACAATATGGAGAAAATATCCATAGTAACGGAATATATATGAGTTATAGAAACATTTATACTTATATGTAACGAGATTATTCACCACAATTTAATTTACCGGATTTGTCCTGATTTTGCCATAAGAGTAGACCTTTTGTTTATTGTTTGCTGTAAAGTGGCAGTAAGAGCAGAATTTGGATCTCTATTGGGTGTATTACAATTTAGGTTACGCGCTAACGCTACGTGTAACTTGTGTAAGCCTTTCTACGTAAGGAAATATTTGTCGTCGTTAACCCATTACTGTACCACTGCGGGGCACGGGTCTCATCTCAAAGTGACAGTGGTTTAGGCCATAGTCTACTGAGCTGGCCATGTGTGAACCGGTAGACTTTACACACCTTTGAGTTTTTTTAATGAGCTCTCAGTTGTGTAGGATTCCTCGCGTTGTTTTCCGTTACAGTAAGCAAGTGATGATTAATTTCTAACACACATAACTAAAAAATCAGAGGTGCATGAGTTCGAACATCTGACTTTAATAGGCCGACTTGCAACCACTAGGCTACCGCACACATATTTATCATGTGTAGTATATTTTTAACGAATCCTCTTTTATTTAGGAAAATAAAACAGGATTCGTCGCGTATATTTTTTATACCGTATAATCCACGGACGTGCTTCTGTGGTTCATGTATACACATCGCCCTCGCCCCGGTTTCTTTTATGTTCTGTATAGCGGCCAGCCAGTTACAACGAAACTTTAGGGAGACCGATTTCTATGCTAAGACCGAATACGTGCTAAGTTGGTGAACATTTCGTAACATTAACTTATAACTTGTACGATCTACGGACGTCTCGTCTTTTGATTTTACCATTGTAAAAATATAAAAATAATTGAATTAGACACTTTGAAAATTGTGTAAATATTACGTAACTTAGATAGTTTGGAAATTGTCACTAGTAGATGTAATACAAATAAATAGGTACACATTTTATTAATAACGTAAGTATATTGAGTTTAAATAAAGAATTAAGAATGCCTAATTACTTCTACTAAAAACTGTCTAAGTATTGAGACAGTCCATAATCAAAAAATCATAAACTTCCATTGATTTTTAATGTTGTTTATGTCAGTTCGTTTCGAAACGGTTTGTCCTAGATTAGTGATGACCCCAATCGGCGTACCATGAACGAAACTCCCAAAAAGCGTTGTTTATTGCGCAATTTGGGCAGGTGCAATCGTTCACATATTTCGGCGAGTCGTTCAAAACAGGTTGGATTTCCGGAATGACATGGAAGTATTAAATTTTCCACATTAACCTTGAACGCGTACCTATGTGATAAGAATTACTCATACATCGTGCCTCCTACGCGACTAGTTAGCGGTCACTAATCAAACATAGGTAAGACATTGTTTACTAAGAATGGGTGTACTGATCTATGACCTACAATTTTATTGAGGGATTTGTGTTTCAGTACCGGGTTTTTCTAAGTCAAGATAGGCGGGAGATAATTTTCTCCTAATTGGAAATTTAAACGTTGAAGAAAAATTCGGATTATTTAGTCTTAATCTTTAATTTTATGGACGACCTGAAAATCGATACAAGTTTTACAAAAGATTTTTTTTCTCTGTATGTTTTAAGAATTTTCTGATATAAGTATTTTGTCTGTAAATATTATTTGCCTAGTTATAGTAACCGTTATCTTACCTAGTATCTGAAATACTCTAGTGCAACTTGACAATGTACCTATGTTACTTATTTTTAACGTCGCCCACAGCGATCCGTCATTCCAAGGATTAGTCACAGTCACAGCTTTGTAGTTTAACTTATAGTGGTTACGTAGAATGCGAGGTTCTTACAATTTGAAGTAAATGCGTAAACTCAAGAATGTTGCATTTTGTTTAACAATACGTCGTCGACTGTACACCGCGTTTCTAAATTCAAATTTAAACTTCGAATACGGACGATCATTAACACTATTATAAACAAAAGTAATGAATGACTTGTTTAGAATAAATAAAGCATTTCTTATCAAAAGTGCATGAAAGTAAACAACACTGTGATCATGTGTATACTGTATTGTACGGAGACATCGGCCGTGGCGCCCGGTCAAGGTATCCGGGCCAAAGGTCGATGACAGCCGGCGCCTCGGCCTCTCGCGAACGCCACGATTGCCGCCAAAAATCATGTAAACATTTGCATTTAAAAATCGAACGCTATTCTCAATGCTCAACCTCACGAATCGAAACTTCGAGAAAAAAACGATGGTCGTACGATACTTCGGATAACAGATATCTTTTTTGCAAGCTTGGTCAATGATTGATGCTAGCATACAAACAATGAAGAGCTTATTGAGGCCAAAAATGTATAGTTCAGCTTTTCTCGATAATATGTATGTAGGTCTATTTTTGGAGAATATTCTAAAACTGCACTAGATCCAAACGGCCACGGGTCACAAGTTTGAAATGGTTATTTCGATTTAAATCTAATGAAATTACCAATATTTTTAGGCAATCATTTTTTGAGTTAGACATGTTTTTAACTATATAAAAATGCTGTCGTGTTAATGAATTTCTTAGCGTACGCATACTAAATTTTTCACAATAATAATATAGTAATATTCTAACCTGATGATATGGATTCGTTTTCCGATTTAGGTGTCGTGGGTGGCATTGGCAGCGGCATCGAGGGCAACGCCTGCGTCGGTGCCTGCTGTTGCTGCATGGTGCACGTGCTGGCCAGCAGCGATGGCGCGGCGTTGTATGTGATGCCATCGTCGTACCCCCATAACTCCAGCCCCCCGTATTCCGGCGAGGCGAGCGACTCCGGTGACATAACCATAGCCGCTGGTAAACCCAAAGCCGAGGAAGACGTCACCTCCGACGAGCTCTCCTCCAGCATTCGCAGCGTCTGGAACCCTCCGTTGTTCGACCAGCGGCGTCTCATGTCGACGAGCGCGTCACACGCTCCCGTAGCCGTGGCCGCCGACGGACATCCTCCGACAAATTCCGATTTTCCTATCACTTCACTTTTGCTTCATTGAACTATCTAACGATACAGACCGAATTGACACTAGTCGCCGGCCGCGGCGTCGGAACTGAAACGAATCGTTTCCCACAGTATTCTAACTCCTATTTCACTCCAATAAGACGAGCAGTCTCGTGCGGTAACTTTTTCCTAGCACAACACAATACGTGCAACAGGTCTCGCCGGGAGACACACGAGTACGACGGATGATGTAGAGCGCCGAGGTTGCCGCGGACAATCGAGAGAAAACGTGCACGTTATGCGCGCGCGACCGTCGTCAACGGAGTACGTAGGTAGAGCGAGCGAACGAACGACGCGGCCGCTCTCACTACTCACTGCCACGGTCGAGTCGAGCGTGACGTCACCCCCCGCGCCCTCGCCCGCCCGCCGCGCGCAGCCGTGGCACAGAAAGTCAAGTCACCGGCGACAGAATGTAGCGCGATAACACCCTCGGTAAAATTTATGAAGCACCTCTTCTCGCCGTATCAAAACAACTTCGCTATTTGTTACGCAACTTTCCAACTTGAGAAAGTAATTTGTAGTAACTGGAGGCGCGATTTTGTTAATTATTTTCCTTCATTAGCAGCGGTGGGAGTTGCGGTAACATACCTAAGTCTACATAACTTATTTTAGGCAGATATTAAATTGGGTACATTGTACCTTAAATTCTACGAAAATAATAGTACTTAATAATATGTACTTATAATATATTACACAGTAAAAACGTAAAAGTAAATATGTATTACAAATGCCTGTTTACGTAATAACATGCCGCAGTGCTAGATATTTTGTTTGCAATAAATAAAATAAACGTCAATATTTCTATTAATACTATGCGATTGACTAGTTTCTGTTATCAGTTGATCTCGTAATTATGAAAGACCACATAATAATTGTTAATAAAATGTTATAAAATGTAAAATAAAAACTAGACATTTCTTTACAAAATAAATCATGTACTTGTATAAGATAATTTTAATGCCGATCACGCAAAACAGTATGACATCGATTCGATTCTTCTAATCTCTAGTTCCATAAATGGAACAACGACCTAAATTGCATTCAGGTTATCACAGAGCTCAATGACAATATTGACAACGGTGTTGAAGTTAGGGTTGCCACCCATAGCATAATATTCTATATTTTTGTCTACTGAGTATATACTAAGTCTATATTTTAGAAAAATAATATTACGCGCAAGATATTCTCATTGCTAATTCAGATATCGCGAGTCCGGAGATCCCCTTCCCGAAATTGCTTCAAGAGCAGTGGCGTAGCTATAGGTTACATGTTTCTATGGCAATGAGCGAAAAAGTAAAATATGTAGGCATCCGTTCGTCAAAAAATAACTATTTAGTTTTAGTCTGCATTATAACGACCCGACGGAAAAACGTTATTAGAAAATTAAAAACGAGTCCTGAGTTTCTCAAAAATGCTGTTTGCATTTTTTTTCAAAACTACTACTACTTTTCTTCAAAAAAAAAGGTGGCAACTCCAATAGAAGTACATGTATTATTTTTACAGATTTAAATAAAATAAATGAAATTTGAGGTAGTTTTTTATGTAAGTAATTTATTTTACTAAATAAAAGCAGTTTTTGTTATCCTTGAAACGGAGAATTCCAGTATACAGTTAGAAAATTAACTCTAGTAACGTAATGTTAACGGATATAATAATTGCAAATTATGTCAGATTTATATAATGTATCTGCGAGTCTGTTATGGACTTAAGCAGGTTAAATTAATGTTAAAAATAGCAGAAGATGTATACGATATTTCCGAGAGGCTGGATTACTTTATATTTTAAATAGAACTGATTTAAATGCTTAGTTTATGACCATGTTTTAGTGTATTCTAGAAGTGCACCAATTCAACAAGGCTTATAATTATGATAAAAATGTGAATAAGAGTTAAGGTACTTGTACTTAACTACGGAAGCAACGATGTAGATACAAATAATACATAATCAGTGAGTCGAACATTACGAGGAGATTAGATTAGGAATCGTTTTGACGCGGTCGTCACTGGCCGCTCTCGACGCCGTCACGTGGTCGCGGAGCGTTGACCTGCAGTGTTTTGGAAATGCGCGCCATCTTCGTGGATTCCGCTTCCGTAGCACAATGGAGGCATTTAAACCATTTATTTTACTATGAAACTTCGCCAACACGGTCGGCGTTACACAAAAAATGTATAATTCATGATTTTTAATTTCGCATCCACTTATCTCGGATTACGTAGGCGTTGTCTATTTGTAATTTTCGCGAAGATTAATTTACAAGTCATTATAAAATATCTTAATTGGAACTCCGAATCGATCTTCCTTTTTGCAGACGTCGGCCAATAAATGAACGTTATTTATTATTCCAATACACTTATAGCAGTATAACTGGTAACCTTTACGTGACATAATTTGGTAAGCGCCGATATTAATTATAATTTTGTTCCTGACCTATTCAATGATAATGAATCAACTAGGTATGGGTAGTGAAATGCTACTAGGCCTGCTAGTGAGCCTTGTTACTATAACTTAAAAGGTTACGTTAACATTGTTAACATTAATGAAATGTCAATAAATTTCATTATAACATGTTAAACATGACTTGTTCAGGCATGCCAACATTCACGCATAATTGTTACCTACGAAAATTACCACATATTCCTAAACATGTGATTCACGACCGTTGAAAAAAGAATCTAAATCTAGTCACTTTTTAGCTGCGTGTTTCGAGGTAGTATTTGTGTCTATAAACATTTTTAGGGTTGTCACTATTCGCACGTGGGATGGCTTTGAAAAAACGACGCATTATCTAAATAAGAATTCAGGGCGAGCATGTCTCATACTAGCTTCTACTCTTGGCTGCTACCGCACGCCCTGTGTAAGATTTTTAATTTTTACGCAGGACTTTTTAGAATAACACGTGAGCTTTCCTTTTTTTAACTTTCGTTCTAAGTCTCGCAATTATGCTTCACTTGCTTGTATTCAACACAATGTCCTTCTTTCTTACATCTTTTTTGTCCCAGACCGGTTGTGATTGCCGGTACCTATTCTACGTATTTATTTATATTTTACTATTTTCTCCTTACTTCCAACGTTGCGGTTCTCAGGCCGACCTGATATAGGAATCTTATCTGCGATAGATTCCAGATATCCATGGGCGGCAATAGCCATTTACTATCAAGTGGATTGCACTCGTTTACTGCTTCTATAGTCTATACTATAAAAACTGTTTTTTTTTTCAAACGTGTACGTAAGTGAGCGTAAGACTGGCAGCCCTAGTTGGTCCGTAGTATTTGTGTTCCAGTCGTGATGTTGGGCAGTCGTGCGTGCAGCAAAGTGCTCGATTGGTTCCCCCCTGACCTTCCCCCTCGAATAAGTCATCAGTTGAATTATCTTCGCAATTGCTCACATTTTAAATTCCGACTCTTACTCGAAGAACGAATAGCAATTAAAAAGACTGATTAATATCCGAACCGGAAAACTGTTGAGATCTTTTGGACATTGATAAAGTTTTTGCTGTATTTGACTTTTAAGCTTTTTATTCAGTGCACCTTGATTTGTATATATTGTTGATTTAAATTCTCATTGCTGTAGTTGTTTGCAATGTTTTGCAATATTACACAATCTGTACGAAGTCAATGTCAACTTTGCAAACTGTAGCACTGTCATTTTTTCGTATCTGATTAATGAATCTTATGTAAATATTTTATTCGTATATAAAATTAGTATAAATATTGTTGAAGTACATTAGCCGACTATTCGATTTAAAAAAGCTGGAGAGATTCTAGATAATTCCATTAAGCATAAAATTTTATTAATGTGATCACAGGACACTAAAAAGGAAAAAGTCGATCCTGCGGCCGGCTAGTCGCATTGAAGTGTCAGGTATTTTTTGTGGTCTAAACTTCAAATTATCACTACTACCAAGTCCGATTCGCTACAGTCTGGCTCCGATTCAGCCAGATCTGGTTTGTCCAATAGGAATTAAATCAACTTTTTGCACAACTTCCATTTTGTTTAAATTGGATGTGTAATTGTGTAATGGAGCACTTTAGACTAAGACGATATTGGAAAGTATATTTTTTTTAAGAAGAAATTTATTTTGTAACGATATATTTTAGGAAAGTATCATTTTTGAATTAGATACTAAATCCTTACTAACAATTGTCATAATGCACGCGGTTACACTATGGTAAGAAAACAGGTAACATATTTTAAATATACGGAGACATACGGATATAACTCCACAATCTTATTGTTTTTGGCTTGGGTATTAATATCTGAGTATAAAGGAAAATTCACGACATAATATAAAGTTATGTACGGATGAAAGTAATAAGAATGGATGAAATTAATAAGTCGCGGTTTATACATACCGCAGAATGATTTAATGTTCCCGAAGTTGGCTTCGAGCCATACGCCGACTTGATTTGTTTTGGATTTTAGAAAGTGACACACAGTTATTTAATATTAGATTAACATTCACTTCACACACGTTTGATAACGCAATAAATAATTTTTGATCATGTGGAAAGTGAAGGATTTAATGCTAGATGTAAAGTCTTACACATTGATATCGTTGTACAGGCAGCGTTGGTTTTGTGACGATTCCTTACCTGAAACAAAGTAAAATGCAAATATTAATTTCATGCTAACGATTGCTCGTAACTCTACTGTTAATTACAAGTGACATTTCGCTACGAACATTAGAAATTATTAATCGAGTTTACATTCAGGATCAGAAGGCGCAGTAAGCATGGATTTCTCGGTAGAGCGCACTCTATATAACGCGACTAATTCGCGTCGGCCCCCGCTCGCTTGGAAGCATTGTTGCCGGTGCACCTTTCCAAGTCGGGTGCGTAGTCACAGTTGTCGTGTTTTTACTAGCGATGTGCAGGCGTATAAAAAGTAGCCGCGGCAGAATGGTCTGCTGAAGCGCAATTAAGACCAAGGTCTCCGGGTTATCAAACCCGTGTCGGCGACTCGCGATCCGGCCGCGCCTCGTTGCCGTCGCAAAAAATATAGCGAATAATGATGCCGATGGTATTAAAAGATAATAGCAGGGTTAACACGCCGGCTGCATAGTCTTAAATGCCCACATAGCGCAGCCATTCGTTCTGCATTAACTACGTATCGAGGCGAAACCAGTATGTGACTTTAATTAACGAATTGCGGTGCCGACATATACCTTTATTGCTGTCTCGTTCCTATAATTGTTTTGCGGCCTATAGCGGATATTTGTTTCTTTAATTTAATTCGTGAATTTTATTCTTTAGCATCTAGCTTAGTACCACGTTGACGCAAGAGGAAGTCAAGGATACGCCGCATCCATTGCATACTCAATGCTGAATCCTGTTCGTTGACTCCTATGCACTTGACAGTCACTGATGTCATGCGCTAATGTGACCTGCTAAGGAACCATGTTACCGTTTCTCGCAGTCACACGAACACTTACATAATGCAACCTAGACAATGTGCATAAAAGGTTAGACGAAGCTAGTCCTTCGACGCTGTACTGTAGACTTACTTTCGCTTGGGAACGGCGCGTCTTAGGTTTTCATGCATGTGTAGCTGCAAGACTGCCGAATGTAATGTGACGTTTAAATTTGAACTTTAAGACCAAGTTGTAAGACTCTTTTTCTGGTCTTCATATATTGCATTAGGATGTTTTGTAGTTGAACTTCTAATACTATCATTTACGTGATGTAACTATCGAGTCCGAACACTGATATGCCAGTGCAATTGAGTGAGTATTGTATTATTGTAGTCCATGGGAATATGAACTGTGAAATAAAGCTTCCTACCAGTTTATAGGAACAGGAAGTAAAAAATAAAACAGTTGTTTAAAATATGTTTTACCAGGAGTTTTGTTACAGAAGTAGTAATAAGCTACCTGTATTTTTTCGTTAAATAGCAAAGCGACCATAGTCAACCCGTTAGTAGATGGTCACTGATGGCCTATGTTGGCCATGGATGCAATGCTACCTATAAGTAGTAAAGCAGATTATAGGCAAATTGATGATATGATGATAGATTGACACGAATTATATTAATAACGGGTGTAAATTGTAGGGCTTCGTCTATATTTCCTTGTCTCACATCATCCTTCCGAGAGCCCAGTAGCGTAGACGTAGTTATTGCTTCTTATAGAATTACAGACAAAGTTAAAACGTTTATCCTGCACACGAGTTCATAGGAAACGCGCATTGCAGTTATAAAGCAGACTTTCGCGCGTGTATAAAATAATTTATTCCGTTGCTTAGAGAAACCCTGGAAGACCTCACTCCAAGCTTCACGGTAATAACAATAAAGTAATAAAGAGCAACAGTACCTCCGAGGAGTATGGATAATGTCTGTCCGTCGCTATATTAATCATGATTAAAGTCAGTAAAATGTAATAATTGGGACCGGCAGAGCTTTACGAGCTTATTTACGAGTTCGCTCGCGTGAACAAGTTATTTTTTGCGAGGAAACGAACTTAATGTGAAATATCGATGTTTGTTTTACGTGTTTATGTTGGCCCCTGATTACGGGCCTGTGTAAACAGACAGAATCCGGATTGTCAGGAAATTAGCAACGCGCCTAAAACGAATTAGAAAGAGAGTTCATCATATCCGCACCAGGGAAACATTTGGGTCTTTTTATTAAAATTGAAGACAAACAGAAATCTTTTGTTTTACTTTCTTTTTAATTAAATATTCAAATTTAAATGCGGTGTTATCGATAAATTTAGTGTATAATGAGAGTGTATTATGTTTATCAAAGTCCATTGCCGTCATTTTCGCACTATCACAATGATTAAGCTATTTAATTTAATGTACCTTTAGAGAAAGTCTGTTAATACTACACAAAGAAAGGTGGTAAAACCCCTTTGTGGTTTAACTGCGGCGGCACCACTGCTACAACAATTTCTGCTTCATAACAGCAGTTTGACACTGCTGTCTTCTTGCGTAAGGGAGACATATTTATCCAAAGCCAACTTGGTCTTCAAGGGTAGCAACACATTTGTAGCCGATCTCCGGTAGAATTCTATCTGGGATTGTTTACAGGTGTCCATGGGTGGCAGTGGCTACTGATAGTAAGTAGTCTGCATAGACCGCATACTAAAAAACATACCTTTCATCGTAATTAATAAATATTATTTGGCAACAAAATACAAGTGACAAACGTTGCGGGTTTTGCCCGACCACAATAAATTCTCCACAGCAAGTATAAATTATATGTATGCATTGTGCTAGGTGTTGTGAAAGCGTCGTGAAATTGAACCGTGTGTCGGGTGTCGGCCTTGAATAAAACCATTCTCTCTTCCCGTGGATGTCGTAGAAGGTGCCTGGTAGATTTAAGCCAGGGCCTTTTCTTTGTGAAGTTATACTGCGGTCGCTACGACCAAGCACGGTGATTACGAGAAACTACAGAATTCTAGGAGAAGGTAATCTAGCAGTTTACTAAGGTGTGATGAAAAGATTACACAAACTTAATAGAGCAATTCTGATCATCATAATCGAGCTGCCAATGGTTTTTATGTGCGAAAAAAAGGTTTTTCATCTACTAAATGCATTGGAAATCAACTATAGGCCTATCACGAATACGGAGTTTTCAAAAAACAATTTCATAACGCTGGTTGTGTAAGGTGTAAGCAAAGTTTTACTATGGTGTAAGTCAGGACACGTTACGCAACACTCGCATCGGTAGGCGGCGCACGCGCGGGCAACGGTCGTCGCCGGTGCATCGCCGCTGACCTATTTGCGTCTAGCGAATACTATTCAAATGCGATTGTTTAGATGGACGGTGTTGTTTTGTTAACAGCGCTGCGACTTCGTTGCGATTTACTTTCTATTGTGAAGTTTTTAGCGACTACGAAGTTTGCGTCAGTACCTACCTTTGTGCAACATTTATGACCCGTCTTCCGTCATTTTTATTTTATTCGAAAATGTTTTCGTTAATGACAGGATGTTGCCATGTAAACGTAAAGTAGTCAACATCTTTATTTGAGCCAGTTTTATCTCAACGAAGCTAATAAAAGAGTTTAAAGAGCTATATTTTTCATTACATAAAAATAAGAAAATAACGAATATTTTAAATGACTACTATTTATATAAATAGCTGTTATATTGTAAATTAATTGAGTCTCCGAAATTAAAACAAAGTGCAATAACACAGGTTCGAAAATAAATATGAATAAATGCGTGACTGAACTTCATAGACGTTACAGCAATTTCTCATGGTCACAGTTGAACAATAACTAAAGTATTTACGTTTTATTTTCATAGAAGTTCGCGAAGTATCTATTTATTTCCTTGACATGGGCCGTGTCGGCTGTCGGAGGAAACGTTGACTCCGGCTAGAAAAGATATTTTGCCAAAAAGCTTAAGCTACGAGTTTATTATAGAAACAGATTGACAGCCTGTGTCGCCTCGTGCTTCCTTGCCAACTTTGCAATTAGACAAGATAATAATGGTTTCTCATATAAACAAAAAATATACATATGGTGAAGTCTCAAGCGTCCGTCGTCACAATTTATTTTAGATCCGTAATACGCCTACCAGATGGGACCCAAGTGTGATATATTTTCTTTATAGTAAGTCCGCAAACAATTTTTCATATGGCTACTGTTACGTAAGCGTCGATAGGTATCATCGACATAAGATATATGACCTCCAATGAAATCAATTTGTATGAAACATCACGTGTTCATTTCCTTATTTCCTATAAGATTGGCTCTTATCGCTATGTTGGTAAATAATAAACAAATTACAATTATATGAAACAAAGCAAAGAGTGGTCGACTTTCCTCTGAAAATGAGTCTTAATTTACTTATTAAAACAATTTATTTAAAGAAAATTATACAGTAATAAAAGTAAAATCATAATAATAATAATGAAATTTACTTAAGCAAGCACAAATTTTGTCCAGGAAGTCAGAGATAGGTAGCTGATGACGTCAAAAGAGATCCACAGTAGCGGAATAACGATGCAAAGTTAATAAGATCCTGCGCTTGTATGAAGGCAAGCTTTAATTTGCTAAGGCCCAGTAATTGCATGGTACGTTAGACAAGAGAACAGACTAGCGAATAACATTCGAAGTAACAAATTGAAGGTAATTATATCTAATTGCAAGTCACGGTCATGGCCAATAAGCACCAATAAGCAACAACATGGGAAGGTACGTCGAAGGTCTTCATCTTACGGGTATATAAAATTGCATGTTTTGCACAAATCATATGGACGGTATGTGCACTAAGATATATGATCAGTACACCATTATACGAATCAAAATGGTAAACATACGAATTAAGGCCACCACGAATATACCCTGTAATATGTCGTTGCTTTTTATCCGCGTACGAAATATGATATTATTACATACCAAATGTCGTGGTTTCGTATGATTGATGTTCACTTGTGAACACGGAAGTAGGTAAGTAATTTGATTTATTTTGCGATTAATAATTCCTAAGTATTACATGATGTACACGTATTAGTGTGAATTCCGCATAACCTATTAAGGGGTTTGCCAACAAACGGTATCTCGATGGACACCTACGAGGGCTTGTCCTAGTTGCAACGCTGGACTGTCGCCAAGGCTCCGTCTAACACAGCTAGGTATTTTAACGCGCTTGAATTTATTTGAGGTTATTCATTGATCCCAGTTTGGACTAAAATTATTATCGTTACATCATACTCTGAATTCTCAGGCGACTGATCGACGCGGACGCCCCCGGATATTTATTATAAAGTCTGACACGGAACAGGAAAACTTTACGGCAATCACCTAAATGTAAATATAAACAGAGCAGGCTCGGCCGACGACCAAAGTCACGCACCGAACTAACATCACGGTCTCTCAATTTAGTGCGATAAAATGTCCCTGCAAATACCACGACGAATATGAAAATAGTCAAGTGTAAATAGGATCGTATTACTCAGGCCGGTTCGGTGCGAGGCGAACGCAGCCCGGGTCACGGGCACGTCTTGCTATATTAAATTTATAGCATCGTAACTCGTTGCTGTGATCGGAGGAAGGCAACAAAACCAGTCGTATTACCAACAGGCCTATTGTTCACGCTAGGAATAAAACTGGAATGGTTTCAACCCGCGCCGCCAATAAGTGCACTTGTTTAAACTTTAACCATTTCAATGCTTGCGAACAAAATGTGCGCTTTTCCAATCACTCTTTGTATTGGTGGCTATTACAACAGTTTTGCGTAATCTAGTAGCAATGATATCGATTTCAAGCAAACCCTTAAGATCTTTGAACAAGACGATATTGAGTCAACCCCAAGCAATAATGTACAGAGTATTGTGCGGAAAATACCAGATGTCGTCGAACCGCAATTTATTGGTACGTATGAACAAGAGAGACTTGTAATTACGGCAAGCAATAAACAAGGCGAACGGCGAAACCTTTTGACTTTTAATTATTGAACACGACCAACAATAGCTCAGTCGATGGAGAGCTGCCCCAGTCGAGGTACTGCCCTTTAATAAAGACTTTTAAATCATTTTCGAAACTCCTTGATTCTTTAATCGATGGATCGATATAATAAGACGGTATATCAAATTAAAAGAGGGTTCCATTTATTCGATTAAAGTTCAATATGCCCAAGTAATTAGTGATTTATTTTAAGGATACATATCTTGTGTCTCTTGAGAAAAATAACTGTAAATTACAATTTAACATGATCTTAAGATGTAGACGTAACGTTTCATAAGGACGTTATAACTTGAAATACTGTTTTAAAGATGGTCATTAAATTGAAGGAATTAAATTGCAAAATAAATTAACAGACGCATTGTTGTCGACTTGTTAGGGAATCAATTGAGCGTTTAGTCGTTTAGTGCTGTTTTAATGTTACAGGTCATGTCTCGTTGTTTTTGTACTTTATACATTGCACATTGAGTTTGACATTTCAACTGCCACATCGCTTTAGTTACAGCTGCTTAACAACTATCCTTATCTTTTCTCTTTTCTTGGATAGGTTTGTCCCTGTCTAACGAGTATCTTACTGAGTAATTAAAGTCGTAAGTTTAAAAGTAAACTATGGCACTAAAGTACATAAATGTTTCATCGAAACCAAAATATTGTCGAAAGTTCTGAAAATAACGAGTTTTTTGTCCGCGTGAGAATAATTAGAATCGTTTCATAAGTTTTCAAGATAAGCTCCGACAGATAATCTACCTCAAGTCTACCTCTTTGTAATATTAGCTTTAAGACTAATTTTCTTCTTCAAGAATCCGTTAAAACTCTCAGATTCTTTTTACCTTTATCTTTTGGTTGCATGCCAATCGCTGTTAATGTTATTCACCTTGCTAGTTCGCCAGCACGTTCCTTTAATTGTGTTTTGTTAATACGTAACGTAAAAATATTGCTTTTAGAAATGATTTTTTGTATTCTCTTAAACCAACGTTTTCGGCTTAAAGTGTTTCAAATGATTCTACTTTCAATATTAAATTTTATTCAAACGCGTTCTCAGACTATGCCGGAAGCGATCAACCCAGACATCTATCAATTAGAGCATCTTTTAGCTTCGAATAGTCATTTGGTTCGCGCCAACGATTTCAGCTGTAAACCGCGCTTTATTATGTTTCCGCGATAGTAAATCATTAATTTTACGTCCTTGTTATTACAGCACATAAGCGGATCTTTTGTGCTGAAACAGGAGTAAATTTGTTTTAATGTTCCAACGATTTGTTCTGAGTCGTAAAGCAATGAGCGAACAAAAAACGTCATTACATCCTAGATATAAATACAAGTGATGCTACAAGATCTCCGTCTAAGATCTAGTGAAAAGCAAAACCATTAAACAAATGTATTTGCTCTTCAATGCTTTTTATATTTGATTTCCGTCAAATTAAATGTCGTCAGAATACATAAGGTTAGACGAAAGCAAAAATTGTTAGGCTACCTTAAGAAAAGATAATGTAATGGATTTTTTTGACCTGAGTATTTTTCTTGAGTTTTCACTAAACATAAATTGTATCAGAAAATCTGAATCCCTCCAACGTTTCCTCTTATCTCCGGAATGTCATTGTGATCATTACTTCATGGTAAACGCGCAGTCTGTCCTGCACATGGATGGGCGCGCCCTTGAAACGCGATAACGAACTGTTTGTCAAGACCAAGACTGTCTCGAGACGAATTACGTAACGCATACCGACTGAGGTATTACGATATTACTTACCCGACACAAACTCATGGTTAAAATTAAATATGATATTATAAATAGCTCTGAAACAGACAAGTATTTTATATTTCATGCGTCAATATAACAACATAAGTGAAGAAGTGAATGTAAGACCACATTTCGGACATAGTGAGACACAAAACATTGGCTGTTATGATTTTTTTATACGATGGAGTAGCAAACGAGCATGCAGTCCCCCTGATGGTAAGAGGCAACTGCTGCCCATGGACACTTGTGATCCACCCCAGATAAGACCAGAATCCCAACTAATGTTGACCACAGATGCATTACTACCCCTG
>DWRA01000100.1:0-36543 GCA_018250295.1 Spathilepia clonius
GACCCAAGCCTGCCCTGGGATTCCGTCCGGCCCCGGCGCAGTGTTGCGCTTCGACATACGCGCGACGGCGCCGTCGAGCTCGGCCATCGTCACGGCCAGCTCCTCCGACCAGGAGGAGGGATCCGGCTGCGCCGCGGAAACACCCGACTCGTCGGCGGCCGCGGGGAACAAGGTGTCCACCACGGTGTCGACGAACGTCGGGTCGAGGGGTTAAAGTGATGTCTTGTATTAAGAATTTGTTTCAGTAATATGTCTTAATCTTAATACTATTTAGTATGATACCGAATCCAAGAATATCTTCGGTCATCAAATAACCGTCTTATGCGCCTAAGCTACGGTCAGGCTAGATGGTCACGTTTCACCAAGCAAATATCGTGTAAACTAGCAATATGTTATTGTTTACACGTCACTTTACTGAGAGAGGATTGTTGTGTTGAGTGGTAGTTATGTGTGGTTGCCACGTGGAAGGAAAGCTTCTTTTATGTGCTTCTTTCTACTAGTGTCTTCATTTGTATCCTTGACTTTTTTTATGCTGCTACAAACAAATTAATTGGGACGTCTAGAGTGATAACGTATACTATAACTACAGAATAACGTTAATAGAGTGATAACGTGTACTGATTAATAAATCATACCGTGTGCATCAAATACATATAATAGCATCTACTAATAAATTAGAATTTAGAAATATAAAATGGATCTTCGAAGAAATATTAAGCAGTATCTTATAAAAATTGGATTATAATAGTTATACCTACATTTAATATGTATATTAAATGTTTCATTTTAAACATTGCGTTTAAAACATTTTCAGAAACATTAATAGACGGTATCAAATTTGCGATACACGTGGTGTCTGGTAGAGACAGGCAGTAAACATGCAATTCACCGACATCGTCATAATACGAAAATTTTTGTTATCAACGACTGTAATACTTTCACTGTTTGTTTAAAATTATATCGGTTATAATTTAGGTCATCTGATAAGATCCTACATATATTATCAAGACGAATCAACCTTCCTCACCGAATTTTATCATGCATGTGCGTACTTTGTACACGTTGTAATACTACGAGATACGGATCGGTGATTCGTGGAAAATGTCAGCATTGTCAATTATAAAAAAAACAACAAATTTTTCGCATCGCAAAATGCCGCTTCGATACACACATATAATTCTGAATTTTTTTTTATAATGGGTCCATCCATACGACATTCAATAGTTACCTTACAATAAGAGCAACAGTGGAACATAGCGTAGATTAGTTGTGCCTGAAGGCTCAGTGCATAGTAGAACCGCTATGTAATTTCGCTTGCGATTTTCACGGGCTATACAAGAGTGAAACTAAAATTCGGATATTACTGCTCGATCCGCTTATGAACAGTGAAGAGCACAAGCCGCCAGGGTTTGCGCTTAAGGATTAACTTGAAATGTTTCGTAAAATATTAAAAATTATTATCAGTCTAGTTTTAAAACAGTAACGGTAATACGAATGTAGCTGCAATAAGGCGGCCAATGTATACTATACATTGTATAGTTATGATAGTGCTGCTATGTTCTGTCATCGTTGAATTAAACTTGAGAATGCTTGTAAAATCTTATTGCATTATGCTTCATCATAATGCAGTTTATTGGTAAAAAATGTAAAAAGAACTTGGTACTGAAGAAGAAATTATGAATTTCAAAAATAATAATTCCAGAATTTTGACATTGAGTTAATCATTCCGATTTGTATACGAAAGATTTTTATATTAGCATTTAATATTCTCAGGATTCAGTTTTAAAGTACGAAACTTGACATAGATTCTTTAAAGTAAATGATGAGAGATGAAAGAAGAAGAATGAACCTATCTTGCATTCAAGTCTCTGGAATCCTTATGTTTCGTATCGATTGTGCATTCCACTTCATGGGTAGTATAGTTAAGTATGTGGAATATGCATACAGATACAGGCACATCCCTTATGCGGACCACCACAAACGGGAGATGGGGTGACCCACTAATATTCACATGCCATGTTTTCGGGACGTATGAGTATTTCTGATACCAACGTGACATTTATTATTGTGCATAATACTTAAATTAAGAAAAAGAAAATACACCTCGGATAGCTGTCTAATGCATCTTCGCGGTTGTTGGAATTTTTGTAATTAAAAACCTTGTGTAGGTATTTATACACTAATATAAACTCGTGTCTCTCTCTCTGACTCGTGTCTCGTGGCTCGCTAGCGAACAGTTCATCAGATGGAAAATGCTCATTGCCGCCCATCGATATCTGTGATTAACTCTATATAGAACAGGAATCTACCTGAAGCTGACCACAGATGGACGGCTTCTGAGAACTAAGAGGGCGGCCTTGTATGTAAGCCAGCCGGCATCTACACATTTCTACCGTAACGCAAGAACAGATTCACGCTAGAAATAGAGCTGATACCTCCCAGGTCGAACTGTACTGGCTCGAACACTTTTCAACTTTCATTATAATAAATATTATACCTCGGGGTTATAATATTCTACGGGTGCCGTTCACACTATCGCATATATATTTTTGATCAGCTCAGTTCCGATTAAAGCCGGATCGCGAGGTATGGGAAGCGCTATAAGAGCTTTCGAAATCCGTCAGTATTAAATTATTCTTTCAGCATAAAATATATAAATATTATGTTTCGCCATGAAAGCCTGGCTTCATCCGGAACCTGATTCTGCCCTAATTCAAAATAAAGTAAGCTAAATAAACGTAGTAATATAAATAAAAACAGCTCAATTTGTCTGACTATTGTTTAACTCTATATCGTTTGATATATTATCCTCGAGTCAAACAGTAATATATTATTTTCATTAACATTTTAATAAGACTATAGAAATAGATTAAATATGTTTTCTATTTGCAAAGTTTGTATCATGCGCACTTGTAAAATTAAACCCCTAAAGATGATCTGCAAGTCTACCCAATCTTTTTTACTGTGGAAATATAAATTGGCTATCTGAAATTCAATTTCTTGGCATTGTTGCTAGCTTTCGTACTACACATTGTAACCCGGTTATAAAGTTGAATCATCTCCGGAAACGAGTCTTGTGGCAAGTTCTTCTCGACTTCGGAACGCTGCTAAATGCATTTTCATCTCGGCGTAGACTTCTAAATTGCGTGGTTTGTCACTCCGCCCAGAGAAATTAGAGAAACAATGCTTTACACAAAGAAGCATCTTCATTCGCACTGTAAATGTTTTGTACAATTATTCTGTGCTTTGTTTCATTCTTATGAAATTAGAAGCTTATTACTTCCGCAGTTAATTTATATGAACAAAGTTGTTCGTTGTTTGTTCTATGAGCGAACGTATGAGAGGAACATTAGAAGAATTTCCGAGCGAACTCAGTTACTATGTACAAATAATTCGTTAACAAATCATAATGTTTATGACATATTTACTAGTATTCGATTTCCCCTGGTAGTTGAGTTTCAACCATAATCATAGATATAAGAATGTGTTTATAGTAAACACAAAAGCTTGTGAGTACTACCAAACAAAAAGACTATATGTTGACAGACAAAACAGAAATAGGTGCTCTACTATTTTTCTTTGGTTATATTCGGGAAGCGCGCATAGCACCGCGAATTGTATGGATCTCGATCTCAATTGATCTATAGCACGGGTGACAGAATTATACATTTCCCGTTTTTACCACATTTTACTATACCTAACACAAAAGCTCGTCAATAGCTATCAAAGAAAACAGAAAAAAACAGGTGACCAAAAAAAATGACAAAAGAAAACAAATGTTACATTTAAAAATATATATGTATATTTTATACTCTCAGGAATATGTGTAATCTCACTTTTATGAAAATCAAACTGGCATAAAGAAAATGCCGCGGTAAATCCGCGAATGACAGAATCATTAACCCTTTTCCGAGATCAATTCTGATATTGGAATGGCCGATTCCGCTGGCTTGTCGCTTTGCACTCACCACCTGCAATTTCGGAAATTAATTAATTCGCTTTATTTGATTGAGAGCTTGATTTGCAATTTACCTCTAATGACGTTGTGGTGTTCGCATTGGATTATAACAGTGATTGGATCCTGTATAAAGATTATTTCTTATTTGATTGGAATTCAATTTTTGTACTTATGTGCACGATTCCGGAAACGACAGCAAATCTCATTCGAGTAGCAATGAGAAAAGATAACCTAAATAAGATATAAATTTTGAGATGTATGCTAATTAGAATTGAAATTTGGTAATACATAGATATAGCAAGTTGGTAATTAGAAAATTATCATTACATGTAATACTCAAATTTTACAATTGACTATATGTATAATAATCATGCACTCTCATTCATCACTATTTTAATATTGTTTCTTATACTATTGATCACCAAAGTAAGTGAAGTAAATGAAATTAAGTCTCTACGATTTCGTCCCAGTCGTGGTAGTATTGTAGTTGTTTAGTTGTAATTCTTGCGTAATGACGTGAACAGCTTCAGACTTATTTGAGCCGAGGTAGAAATAGACTTGGTAGCAACTTTGTCTCGGACGTGTGTCTTTGTAATTATTTAAATTATCTGCAAACAGCGTCGGCCGGCAACTGCATCCTCGTCGCAAGACAAATGTTCTAATTGGATAATAGCTTGAAGCTAATCTTATAACTTTAACTGAGCGACTGTTAAATATATCATATTTCTGTGTATGTATCTGTAGATTTTATTTTCGGCATCTTTTGTAACGATTTTATGAATATGTAAAATTTCGTTAATCTGCACGTAGATTCGGACAAGGTGTGCCCCGCGATTTCGACTGCGTTTAAAGAATGTAACGTGACATAGGTAGTATATAAAAGGCAAATTTTGTTTTATATTTGAAAGTCCCGTAAAAATCAGTTCTGCCGTCTCTAAGATTATACGGAACAAACAGACAGAAGGAATGATGTACAAACAGATAAAATATTAATAATTATTTTTTCGGTATTGGTACTATATATTATTTTCATATGCGTTAAGTAAAATCAATTACTTTTATTTTACAAACACTTTAGACATTTTATTTATTTTAGTCGACTATAGATAATATTTAACAAAATTTTACATTAATGTTATATTTTACTTTCAGCTTGTATTTTATGTAGGCGACAAAATACGAGTTCACAAAAATAAAACTAATATTATTTGGTTTTGCCAACTATCGCCTTATCATAGAATGTTGATGTACAAATGTGATAATAACTGTGTGAAGTAATATTAACGTGGTTATGTGGGTAACTGCACTTCAATACCTACTCCTAAAATTTAAAATAGTTTTTAGATTTTAGGGGTTAATCGACTCCTACGTGGTTCTAGGACCACATTTACAAATTCGTGGGCCTAATATGGTGTATCGCTGATGGCAAGCTTTTGTTGTGAAGCAATATTTTACTATTTAAATAATCGTAATTAAATAAAAATGCGAGCGCAGGGTTTACTTTAAAACTGATGAATTAAAATATAGAAAGTAATGTACTCGTATGTAGAAAATTTATATGTGTTTAAAATGTCACGTACAGCGAGCCCGCTCCCCTTATCAAAGTCGTGGTCAGCCTGACAGGCGAGGCTAACACAATAGTGTTGCCATATAATAGAATTGTGTTTTTAAAGAACCATAATAATACTAGTTATAAAAATAAATACAACTAACTTTACTAAACTTAAACTGAAGTTACTAAACAATAGTAGTATTGTACTATGTACAAACATGGCGACATTTTTTGTATGAATGCAGCTATTATATATTTTTATATTAGGTCTTTACCTATGAAATTGCAGTACTGGCCATTTCAAATCGAAATATTATTTTTTTGGCTTATAATTCTTTTTTCAATTTAAGTTAATTTAAAAAAATGGAATTCTTTTATCTAAAATCGTTATTTGTTTAACAGTTAGTGTTTTGTTTTTATCGTATTCGAACATTTTTTATCATCATAGATACGTCAAAAATTCGAATAATTGTGGAGTATGAGCACCGTCGTAGCAACAAAGCGGCACAAGCACCATGCAACATCAACGACGTTTACGGAGCGAACACTACAAACGAACGCACCACTCGTTATTGGTTTGCCCGCTTCCGTTCTGGAAATTTTGACCTGAAAAATGAAGCCCGTGGTTCTTGGTGGGAAAAAAATTCAATAGCCGAGAGAGAGGCAGTACAAAATGCCTTTGAAGAATTCGCCTCCGTTGATTTCTTCAAGAAGGGCATCAATAAGCTACTAATGCGTTGGCAAAGAAGCATTGATTGTGTGGGTGATTACTTTGATTAATAGAAATAAAAAATATAGAAAAAAATAAGCTTCTTTCATTTAATGAAAAACGGCAATTTTATAGGTTACTTATTATTTAAAATATATGCTAGTTTTAATATGGGCAGACTATAAATTAATAAGTGAATACCTCATTCCGCCTGCTATTTCTGTACACCTATATATGTATATAAACAAGTTACAAATACGTACAAAGTTGTAATAATAGTACAATAATGACATGTTGTTATAATTAAGAAATTATTTAAGAATCTGTTTGTTTGAGGTAAAACAGATGGCGTTAGTTGCAATGAATACTACAAACGTTAGGAAACGTAAGCGTCTGGGCTGCATGTAAATATTTGCTTACGGAACTGAGCATATTCCGACTCAGAGTAGGGCTACCGAATACTCGTTGAAAAAACATTGAACTTGTTGACATGAAACAGCTTGTAATATTCTGTAGGTATGTTTTTATTTCAAGTAAAGATATATGTACTTAATTATTGATGACACTGGGACTATAAGCAACACCTGAAGTTTAGTACTAACATAAATATTCATCATTCTGAAGTTTGCTTACTAGCTTACTTAAGTGAATTGTATCTAGAGTCCCTTTCGTGGCGGGTTTGTATGTTTGATGGAGTAGCAAACGAGCATGCCACTGCCATGCCACTTACCATCAGGTGGACAACCTGATGGTAAGTGGCATCTGCCGCCCATGGACATCTGTAGTCTACTCCAGATAAGACTAGAATCCTACCTGAGGTCGACCACATATACGTTGCTACCCCTGAGGATTAAGTTGGAATGCCTCGATAAGTAAGTCTCTCTTACCACACCCTTCAAGCCAGAAGACAGCATCGCTTAACACTGCTGTAATTAGGCAGAAATAGTTGTGGCGGTGGTGCCGCCGCAGTTCTACAGTGGGTTCTACTACTTTTCATGGTAATTGATCCGTTACGCAGATTAGCGAAAAAATTGGAATTTCATAAAGTTGTTAATAGTGATTGACAGAAACTGGTACGTTGATTGCAAAATTGAAGACAACCGAAACAGTTTTTATTCTAGTTTCTATCGAAACCGAAAGTTTTTAGACTTATTAAGTGGACAGAAAACGACTTCGTGGTAAATGTAAAAACACCTAACGTATTCTGAAAGTTTACGAATATGTATTTCGGTTAAGTCAAAAGGTTGAGCTGATTTTTTGCCGAAACCAAAACTTCAGCCGCAACCGTTTTTGGCCAAAACCGAAACTGAAATTTCCGTCGGTCACTAGTAGTTATATCGTAATGTTAAGCTTAAAAGCAATGTTAACGTTTGTGAAGGTACGTAGTAGTTAATACACAGTTGCTTTCCTTTACAATTTCAAGCCATCATCAAAGCTTCATTAAATTTGATAGATGACAAGTGATTACCCAATCCAAAATGCTGTATATCGCATAATCACTCGATTAGATGCAATCGGTACATTACGATACATATCGCCTTATCAATTGTTTGGTGTTTGATGAAGAGTTATTATCGATTAAACGTTTCTTGTAGCGTACACGTCATCGAGACTGGAAGTTGTTAGGTGCACGAAATGAATTAGTCCTAATCCGTCTAATTACATTAATTGCTCCCCAGACATCGACGTTTGCTTAATGATTTTTGTGGAATATGATACACAAGTCTTGAGGCCGGAAATTGCCGATAGCCAATTTGTTAAAAGTGCTTTGGTGGAATTTGTGGATACTGTTTTGTGTTGCGTGGGCTGCATGCTCTTTAATTTCATAAAAAGTACTTGGTCGTATTGGTTCCTAACGTATATCGAAAATTTTTGGGATTAATTAAACAAGTTTCAAGTTACATTCTTTCGTAACAAATTTATTCACAGTTTGGATACTTTCGGGGCAATGAAAACGTTTCCATAAGCGCTTTCTGTAGTTTTCAATTATCCTTTCTGGATAGAAACCAATTTTCTCGCGGCTAATATAAAGTGACAGCGACGCGCTGTATTGTAGCAATGTACACGGAATGTTTTCAATTTAATACTACTGTCTGATTAGGTGGTTTCGAAACTTCTGCATCACTTAAGTTCTGATTTTGCTACCTACTTTTACGTTCTAAAATCATTCTGTATGTAACTAAATATTCAATCCATACTCAGATTGAATGGATTATATTTGAGATTTTTGAAAGCTTTTCTTAAATTGTAGTTCGTGTAATTTGATTATCGCATTGCTTTGTCGCCTTTGGTTATCCTAAACTCTTTTACTTGTTAATGGCCATCGTTAAACGGCTATGTTATAAAATAGACGGCAGTGTATATTATAAACCTTTGCCAAAATTCGATTTCTAGATGTAATACACTTTTTTACGAGCACCTGTGATAAATCTAAGCTACGTGTGTACAGACGCACTAAAAAGTCTGAGTACCGTGTGTGGAAACTCGTAAATTGACGTCTGAAACAACTTTAGGACATTAAAAAGAGTTTACGAAGTTACGGAAACGAGTTTGACTGATACATTCGTTTATCACGGACACGACACGATGATGACGTATCGCCCGAACGTAACATAGGTATCGTGTTGTCCTTGAATTATTTCAATTACTTAAATTGGCTTCATTTGCTGAGATTTACATAAAATATCAGCCAATTGCTATACAACCTCGTTTACTTTGTCTACCGTCTTATATTGTTTGTTGTTTTATTTAATTTTTTTTGTGTAATAGTGACAGCATCGTAGATGCCTGTCTGTGTTAGCCTGTCTATGAACGTAAGTATGTGTTCATTTTCAAATTCTATATTTGGGGATGATTTACTGGCAACAAACCGATGTCAACACGAATGACTGATATAAAACCATGTCCTAGTATTAAAGGTGATAATAGTTAAATTTGTACGAAGCTTTGTTGTGTGGCTCGTTTATATGTACACGTATATGACATGTACGTATATACTTAACATAACATCGAACAAAGTTCGGTCAGGCTCGATTATAATTTCCCGTAAACTGTAAATGTTCGTACATTGTTACGTTGTTGGTCGCACAATGCGCCTCGTTAGCGCTGAGTTGACACGTTTATAAATCCAGCTTTAATCACACTTCATGCTGTTGTGTGACGGAAGTTTTGTTTGTTCTGCGGTTAAACCTTACGTCTCTGCAAGCGTTGGTTGGCTGTTTATTGTCATTATATTAACCGCCATTTTTATTCCTCGCGGTAACAAATCAGACGATCAATAAATTTGAGCTTCATATGTGGTAATGGTGTCTTAGAGATAACCAGATCTTAACATGCTAGAATACTATCTTGTTTGCCTCTGTCAGCACTTCCATCACGCTTATTCTGCCGTAAAAGCAACAAGATCCAGAGCTGTTGTATTCTGGTTTAAAGTTCAGATCGGACTCAAATCATGTCTAAGATCGATTATAGATGTATATGGGTTGTGGTTACGTCAGACTGCCGTACTGCCGTAACCACTTACCATTAGGCAGCATGCATGCTCATTTGTTTCTTTAATTCTATTGAAGCATACTGTATAGGTGAAAGGGATGAAAAATTCGCCTGTAAAAGTAAATTAAATAGTAATTCGAAATTACTTCAAAATAATTAAAAAGTCCGCGAGACCCTAATGAATTTCCAGTAAAATTCCATTAATATTTTATGTAGGAGTAAAGCTTCCATGTTTGGATACAATAATTACAAACGGTTGCATACTATGCGTAGGCAGTATAGTCGAGAGAAATTATTCATGTACTACCTAATAAAAGTTTCCAAATATTAAGACATGTTTTACTTTAAAAGCAGCCAAATTATTGGCATATTTAAGTACAACGTATCATAGAATAAAAGGTATACTTTAAATTGATGAAGTACCTGACAATTCAACTTAATATCAAATATTTCTGAATTTCCCTTTATGACTATCCTCCGCAGTTGAACTGTTCTATGGCAGGTCATTCTTAAAACAGATCGAACCGCTTGTGTACGTCGCCTGTCAATGCATCTCATTAGATAAATTCACAAAATCCTCTAAATTATTAAAATTGTTCACAATCATATTCCATAATCCTTAGTCCGGAGCACAATGGTTATTATATAAGCTTTTGAGTAGAATTAGTACAAACTAGGGCAATACAATAAGCGGCCGGTACAAGATTTTATCTTAATTAGTACTTTGGCCGGATTAAAAGTTTGTAACAAATAGTAAGCTTATAATGTTAGTATATGTGTATACATATAGTACTAACATTTTTCCGCACTGAAGGTGCAAGAGTAGTCAATCGATGTACTTGTCGTTTATTTATTCATGTGCTTGAAGGATGACGTAATTTTTAGATTCCCGTCTGGTCTAGCTTTAAATTACTATACTATAGTGCTTTGCAATTAAAACAGAAGAGATGAGTCGGGCGAATAGATATACAGAAAATCAAGAGGTGTTTTTAGCGGGTTCTATTCAAACATGGCAAAGTAAGAGACAGAGTGGTTTGTCCCTTTCAGATCATAAATGAGCTGGAAGGCGCGCGAACTTATCCATCCATGGTGGTCATCAAGACATTTATGTACAAGCGCAGTATGATGAAATCTTCCTAATGAAGAGTGGTCTATATATGTCATTGTATTTTAAGAGCTGATTGATGCGTAAAACAAAAGAAATAGCTTAATTAAATGAATATATGTGCATATCGTAATTATCAACGAATACTTTTTCTTTGAAACATGATCTACTTCAACGCTTATCATTATGCTGTAACAAAAGTGTCCGTCTGGATATATTATCAGCGTTTCCAATTACTACAATTACCATTCTGACCAGCTGTCCGTGAATCGAATTTGGTAATCTGAAGCCTAATTGCTAGTAATTTGGAATTACATTTGTGTGATGTTGGTCCTGTGATCAAGTATCTGAAGGTCAATGGATAATTCTATGTATGTAGGCTATCATACATGGTAGGTTAGGTTGGTAGTTTTTCATCCAATTGCAAAATACGCAAATTGGTGCGGTTATGCAGCTAAAATGCGTAGTAAATTAGGATTATTCGAAGTTACATAAGATTATAAATTTTTAGCTCAATGTTATATTTGTGAATACATGTAATTATAATTTTGTAGTCTTCGTAGACACTAGGTATCTTCTTTGACCATGTCATCGATAAACACAGACAATTACAGTACTACAGCAAAACTATGTTTTTCGTCGCGTACAGCACCTTTTAATATTCAATTAGTACTTTAATATATTAATTGCATTGTAATAGTATATCTTTATCGCTTTTCATTTAGTTATTTCGAAGTCAGGTTTTTTGTTTTTATAATGTTTTTGTCAACATCCATATAGACGTTTGTGCTGTAGAGCGTGCCAACTAAAGAGACATACATACCTATGTCTTACTATCTTAAAGTTATACATTTTTCTCTATTAATATTGTAATAGTGCGTATATCAGAGTAACGCATAGACTACAATTTATAAAGAGAATGTCTAATTTGGCCATAATATCGAACGATAAGCGTAAAGTAATTCGCAATGTTTCCTGTCTAAATGGTTAGAGTTAAAAGTTCGTTTTGCTACGTATTCGGTTCGCTGACTGTTTACAAAGACCTTTATGGTGCACTCGCTTTAAGGTGGCCATTCCCATCGTAATGCAATTTAGATACAACATACCATCTCTCGAGAGCTATTGGCGTCAGCCGCATCGTGGGAATCATAGCCATTTCAATTTCCTAAAGAGCGATACAGTTTCATCTCTGAGATAGGCTGTGCAATTGAGCATAGTGCTACATTTTAAGATTGGTGATATGGATAGATTACACAGTAATAGCATCACAATTTAGTAAAGTATCCATGCGATAGTAAAAAGAGCATACATAAATGTTAAGAGACCACTCGGATCTTTTTACCGTACCACTTGCACTTGAAATTGAAATTTCCACGCATATTTGATTATGTGAGATTTAAAGATATATTTTAGAGTTGCGATGAAAAGATTAACTGACATAACACTTAACCAGAATTTTTGACATGATATTCATTATATACAGTTTAATCATGCACTTTTAGCAATATCCCGCAACTCCGTCTGCGTAATTATCAAAGTCTGTATTACGGTTCAAGGCGATCTTACCACTATCACTCATACGCCTGCATCGTATCGGTATAAATCCTACTGTGCTCCTGTACTTTGAGATGATACGGCCGGGATACTAAGCTAAGCTGTTTCAATTTTATCGATTTAGTAATACATTAGTGTTCTTGTTACTTGCTAAATGATTTTAAGCTTACGTAAGAGGCTCGGCGATAATACAACGGTCCCGGCGCCGTATCGCGCTGCTGGTAATAGACACTGATTGAATCTGTTCAATCCTACTCATCGTACGAAATTAAGATTGCCAACTTAAAGCTTATATTTATTTATTTTTTAGTGTGTTATGTTTGTCGGTGTCGGAATTACCGATGTCGATTATTGTGATAATCAAGAGTTCAAGTACTGTTTACCGATTTTTTTATATCATGGAGTAGCAAACGAGCATGCAGTCGACCTGTTGGTAAGTGGCAACTGCCGCCCATGGACATTTGTGATCCACCCCAAATAAGACCAGAATCCCAAGTGAAGTTGACCACAGATGCGTTGCTACTCCTGAGGACTAAGTTGGAATGCCTCGTTAAGTTCGTCTCCCTCACCACACTCTTCAAACCAGAAGATATGAGCGCTTAATATTGCTGTTATTAGGCAGAAATAAAAGAGTTTTTCAGAGTTTCGTCAGCCCCAATGTTAATGTATCAAGGAATCGACATCTTATTTAGTGTTTAATTACATTATCAGATAATTCCATTCATAATTCTAATGCTATTGTAAATAATGTTATTGCTACATTTTGTGTCTGTTGATTGTCACAGACAGACACTTCTATTTTATTTATAGGTAACACACATATAAATACACATATAAATCAGTCACTTTATGATTTGGCTACATGCATTCGCTGTTTAAACATACGATAGTGCTCTACGAAGACTAGTAGAATGTAAATTATTCAGTTTCAATATCAACCCAAACACATTACATCATTTTAATTTACATTAGTTTAAACAAACTTCCTCCGTTTGTCTAGAGAAGAACGTTGTAATTTTAGAATGGAAATGGAACGCTGATAATATAAATTTTAACTTATATTGTATCTAAATTGTAATTCACGTTAAAATACTATGTAATATGTAATTGGACTATAGCTTTAATAGGAATTTTTATATACTTAACTATCGGTATTACATAAAAATCTTCCAACGAAAGTCTTACTTGTTCTTGAGGGTGCGTAACTTTATATATTGTTTTCAAAAGTATCATTACCAGTTTTTGCACTCACCATATATGGTTGTATACGTACGTATAGGCCTGTAGTTGAAAATCTTCTCTGAAAGAAATATTCTCTATATTTGAGGTACTTTTAGTCTCCACGAGAAATACGGTTTAAAGTTAGTTGACTGTTTTTTTAATTTTTGAAACACTTATGGTTCGGAAATAGGAAACATTTGTAGCTTTGATGAATCTGAAAATCGTTAATCATACATGATAAATCGAAAGCGGCCACTTTTGGATAAACGACTACTAATAGTCGTTGATTTTTGTGATTAATCCCATTCTAATTAGTTTTCAATTTCAAATTTGTTATTTTATACAACAGTGCTTATATATTTTAGTGACTCGCACAGTAGTATGAGCGCTTTTGATAAATCCTCTGTCAAAACTGTAAAATAAGGCTATCCTACTATTTTTGCTTAGTAAAGATAGAACTGACTATTTCTGCATATAAGTAATTGTTAAATTTTAATCTTTGTTAGACAAAATTGTCTTTAGTCAATCGTGATAGAACATCAAAAACTGGACGTAGTATGGGTAAAATGTATGTAGTCTCACAGTTTTTTTGATTTCGCTCCCACACTGTCATTCGGAAAACATTACCTTTTTGTAGATCATTAGTACTCTGCAAGCTTTTATTCATGCTGATAGAATTCATAGCAGCCGAATGTATAATTGTCAAGTGGGTGAGTACTGAGTACCTACTGTGCACGCAGCGATGCATCGTTTAGTTTGTTTAACGAGGGTCCGCATAGGGCGGAATTCAAATTACTATTCTCTGTCAACACCAACTGCAGCATCCCTATATGAGTTTGTGAATATGAAATACGGAAAGATTTAATTCATGTTTGTTACGAGCGTTCTCTTTGTTTTAGGGTCATTGTGCGGGATGAAAATGTAATATTGAAATAGTTTTTATCAATCTTTCTGTTTCTGATTATAAAGGCTAAGGTTTGTGGGGATGGATGTATGTTTGTTACTCGTAGACTAGAATGTATAAAGATATGTGATTTAGCCATGATATATAATATTAATCAAATGAAACGCAAAAAATCCTGCCTTCTGACAGAAATATTGGCCTACGCTGCCTAAACTGTTACAAGTTAAAACGAAGAAAAGATATACCAAGTAAGCATCAAGGTTTTTTGTGTAGGACATATTTACGATTTAAATCAATTTTTTCTTCAACATATTTACAATCGTAGTACTGCTTAAAGAGCGAGTCTCAGATATTTTGTATAGTCCGTATCGTAACCTAAAGTTTAATTATACACTCATTCTTCACAAGATTTCGTAATTGGAGCAAAATATATAAACATGGATAGAAATTATTCCATGCTTTAGAATGTTTTCTTTATTTTTTCTCGTTACAGAGGAAATTTCCTCATAACAATACAAAAATAATAAGAAACGAAAATTCCGAGAACTTCATTACAAACGGAAAGAAATGTTATGTAACATATAATTGTAATTAGGTAAGTGCCTTCTTCACTCTCAGTTAAAATATTGTTTTTGCAAGAACTAACTCAAAAACATATTGGTTTTATTGATTTGAAAGTAAATTTATAAACAATATACCTACATCTGTAATATTTTGAACGTAAATAAGAACATTGAATAGCATAAAACTTGTACAGTTATCGAGTGTTGTGGTTCTGTCGACGCTACTGACCAATAAGTAATGGAAAAGCGTGGAGTATTCTCCAGAGGTGTAATAGGTGCAGCTGTTAACATTGAACTTGAGTCAATTTGCATAATTTGCTACTATTTGTGAACTTACATGTTGCGTGTGTGTTTTTAATGAAAATGTATTGAGATAGTCTTTGTCGCCCTATTATTTTTAACTTTCATGTTCGATAACTAAAATATTAAGTGTTTTAAAATCTTATTAATATTCAAATTCCTACTCCGTGCCATTTATATACATATGTACATCTTGGTGTCGTTGTATGTTAAGATACCTATAAGACAATTTATATATATATTAATTTCTTGGAGTTGCGCGTGGAAAATTAAGATCAGTGATGCACGTCTACTTTGCGGTTTGATACTGTGTAGTTACACGTATGCTTCAGGATCTCATATGAAACTTGTTTAAGAATTTAATATCATCGTCGCACGTTAAGTGAAGTTACGCAAATTGAGAAATATATTAGTCGCTTAAGTGTAAGTTAGTGAAAAATATGCGTTTTAGTTTGCGCAAGTATGACTATACCCATAAATATGACCATGTATTTATCTGTGTGGGTCTGTATCGTACCCTACAAACAGCTAAACCGAATTTTATGCGTTTTTTTATTTGGTGGCTGGACTAATCGCGATTGTTATATAAGTTGACAAAAATCTGTATAATTAAATATCATCAGCTCTATAAGGTTGGTGTAAGGATTTCAATCACATAATAAATATGGTATTTATTGAAATAAATTCTCAAAATGAAGAAATAATTGAATTAATTAGAAAATTTTCTCATCGTACTTTAATATGTATTATTATCCAATATTTCTATTTTTAATCAATTAGTTGAGGAGAAGTACAACTATCAAATCTAATTATTTTTCATTAATAAAGCTCAGTGACCCTTTAAGCTTATTGTACTTCAAAAATATATTATTGTATACCTACGTATTTTTTATTTAATTTGATTTTTATTGTACTTCGCATCAGGCTCACTCATTGAGAAGATAAGCGAATTTTAATTTGCTGAAAGTCCAACTACAAACTGTGGCGAAGCCGCAATTGAATAGCTTCTAATCTATAATACTAGGTTGACCTTAAATTGAGGGCGTGACTGAGTCAACCTATATTCAATAAGGCTTATTCAATCACGAAACTTGACCAATGAAACTGGACATTGAAGTTAAAGTTATTGTTGATCTATGCTGGATTTTGTGGTTGAATATTTATTTAAAGTCCAGACCAGAATATTCAAGCTTAGGTGGAAAAATATTGTTCCGACCGAAAATGACAATTTATTATTATTTGCTAGATTTCTAGAATTACGAGGTATATTACTAAAATAAATTGCAATAAAAACGCTATACTGTCCAATCATTTGCGGCTGTATCATAAATATATTTAGGAGCGTTCAGAAATGTTAGTAGGCAAATCGCACATCATCGGTATTATATAACACAAATTTTGTTCCCAAAGCAATGTAAGTTAAAAAGACTTAAAAGATTTTTTCTTGGAGATCATATAGCTGGCTGGCTATACTATTTATACCATCACATATGTACATCATTTATAGTGTCAAACTTCCCAGAAAATATATGATTAACTATTTATACATTTTGATATGGAAGTAGGTACCCAAAAAACAATTCTGCAAGTATTATAACGAATGTATGTTTGGAGAGTTAGTAGAAATTTTTTTTTTGGCATTCCGTTTTACGATTAATCCAAAAATGCCGCAGCGCATCATTATTTTTCCGGTGGTTCACGTTGAGTGCAAACGCGCAAATGAATAATTAAGTACTCAAAACCAATCACTATATGAAAGCGTACAAGAAAAGTACCTATACGGTGAACCCCCATCGTATGAAACGATTTCTTATTTTTATAAATCAATTTAATAAACTTGTTTTAGATATTATTTACATTAATATACAATACAATACTATTGCCGACATGAAAATAAAATGTAAATGTAGTAAATTAATTTGTTACTCATAGAGATTTTAATTATCCGGCTTATGACAATGCATGTTCGAGTTTATCATTTACCCATAGCAATTTTTAATTATCCAGCTTACGAAAATGTATTCTCGATTTTATCATAAGCCCGAGAGGGTGAAATAATCTGGTTATAGCCGTTGCTCTATGACATTGCTGTAAAATGTTGGATTCTCATTTAAAGGATACATTGAAATGTACGGCTCGAATAGAGTTGATTACAGTTGTCCATGGGCGTAAGTGGCTTTTTGATATCAGGTGGACAGTAAGCTCGTTGGCTTTTGCCATTATAAAAAAACAGGGTGGAATTTGTTACTACAGTTCTTATTACTTAAAACACGGTCAAATAGGAGAAATAGCAGAGTTGGTATGTAGCGATATACCTTCGCTAATAATGTAGTTTATGGAATTAGTACCAACATAATATGGCAGATTTTATTTTGCTTTAGAGTTAACTTTGTGTCTTCTCTAATTTCCTGCTATTTCAATGAATACAGATCTGATAAGAAAGCTCTTTGAAGCTGTTGAAAGGCTACGACGCTTTGGTACGCCATAAAATATTATCTATTCAGTATTTTTCTTCGTATTTATTAAAAAATCTGTCCCATTATCGGCAGTGCTCTTTCGAAGTCCTAGGCGGAATATATTATCAAAGGTGTATATAAAATATCAAAGGTACCTATAATATAAAAGGTTAGGGCTTAAGTTCTGGTAGCTTATCGTTAAAAAACAAAAGTAGGTCAATGGCGATAGTATCAACTAAACTTAACATTCAAGAGACTTAGCTTAGACATTGAAAGTACACGGTATTATACGATATACGTGTGTGTATGTATGACACAAGTTCTTATTGATTCCAAGCAATTGCCTCCCAGTACCTTCGAATGAATACGTCAGTGTTGAACGACGAAATATTAAATATAGAATAAAGATAAATACCATTTGACGGACAGTCAATATTTTTAATTAACTAACTCCGCCCCGTCTGTTTTAATACTGTAATAAGTTATTTTTATAGCACAATACAGTTTAACGAATTGTTGATACAATTTTGAATGCACGTAAAAATATAACACACACTGGCTAGTCGTAGCCGCCCTACATTTATATATGAGAATTGGTCTCTATAGAATAATGGGAACTCAAGATTAACAATGTAATAGTAGTCCTGATGACTAAAGAGAACAGCAGCTATTACAACGAACTAGACTCGGAACTGGTTATTCTTTCCGACAAATGCAATCAACGTGCTCTAGTACACCAGTATTATAACGTCCAATCTATAAGCAGCAAAAACCTATTTGTTGTACAAGGTATCTCGAATGTTTATTTTGTGAGGATCCATTTTATTCTGTTCAGTGTAATTTGTTGTATAATATTCTTCTACGACGGTAAGAAAGGTAGCGGTCGCATTATTTACAGTTACGTGCGTGTTGGAAATTAATTAAATCACTTTCCATAATAAAGAAGGAAACATCGTGAGAAAACCTATACGTCTCAGAGCATTTTAAAATAGTTCTCAAAGGTGTGTGGAAATTACCAATTTGCACTTGGCCATTAGAGTATAGTATGGCCAAAAATTGTCTTTATCCGAGAGGAGACTCGTGTCTAGCTATAGGACCCTAATTGGCTGAGGTTGAAGAAAGGTGATGTTTGTGGTACATAATTGCTATGGCAAATTTAAATTATACTAAATTTAAAAAAAAGTAAAATATCGAGGAACTATTAAACGGACCCGAAACTTCGTTGACAGATGCAAGGGATACCTAGATATCCTCAACTTACAATGTGGGCAGAGGTATGGTTTAGACTAGCATCAGTCAGCACGATCGATGTTGTGGACAAATGAAATAGATCGAGTTTGATAGACACACATATTCACTTGCATGCATTATACTTGCAAATCATGGCATGTGCCAGAGCTGCATATTTTGAAGCGTTTCAGAATTTCTAACACTTGAAGCTAATAAATTATACGTACTAGATACATTATTGAACATCTATGTCGGCTGTAAAAAATTGAGTAACACCCTTTAAAATTCCACGTCAACCGTATAGCTGCGTATTTACTGGGCTCGCGAGTAGGTACGACACATTTTGTTATTTTCTAGTACATTGTGTAGGTACTAGTTACATTTGCGTCAGTCGATCGGTAGTCTAAAAATCAAGGCGATGAACGAAATATGTAATTTAACTAGAGCGTTTTTAATCAACAACCATATCACAGCTACTTTTAAATTCGACACTAATTGTATTGTCGTACACATTTCGATATAAAAAACGTTCCATATAAATAACATAAAAATTGCTGTGGTATCCTTGGCATCCTTGGAATCCTGGCATCCTTGCTGTCGGATCAAGAAAAATGCTACTTACCTTTATTCACTAATGCTCCTTATTAATATATAGTCACTGCATTCAATGATTTACGTATTGAATGAATATTAAAATATGACAATTTACGTACTAGAAATTGTTACATTTCTGTATTTGGTTGACAAAAATTTCGATAGATTGATTATTAATAATGGGCGTAACTGAGGTGATACGGAGTGCTAGTTTAATTATGAAAATGTTCATTTTTAGTATGATAGTACATGTTCACAGGTTGTCAATATGCAAGCGATCTTTTACCGTGAAGTGTATGTATTACAAAGTTCACGCCTGCACACATTAGAATTGCAAATGAATGCGACATGTGATATTATGTAAAGCTCTTAGGGATCCCGTTTCCTACAGTTTTCAAACTAGTTATATTAAGGGATACTGTGAATATTAATGTTATAAATTCTGCAACGTATTTAATGTCTTTTATAAAGCATATAAGTTAGGTATCCTAACAGTCCAATGAAGAATTGTATCACTATTAAATATATTCATAAGTCAAATCTCATACTCCTAGCGTGACATATTCACATGTTCGCTCATGTTTTAATATACATACGACTAGTCGGCCGTCGCAGTCATCGAATCTCGGACCCCTTGATCGAGTGGACAAGTTCCAACCACTAGGTCATTATTTTAATTGTGTTTTCCTAATTTCCACTATTGCGTCCATTTAGACTTGGCTCTCGTACAATACATTTGATTGATTTTGAAATTTGTATATTTTTAAGCACATAGGTACAATTATCTTGCTTATTTTTATTTTAATAGTTTACTTTTATACTTATTTTTAACGTGTATGTTATATAGCTACTACAAAATAAAGACACTTCATATTTCAATAGTAGATAGCCAACAGTATATTGACTGGCCGTGACTGCGACGCGACCTGATGAGGACGGATGCTTAAGGTCTTGTTAAGATTCTCTGAGAGCTCAGTATTGTAAGGCTTCATTGTGTTGTTTGAATTTTATAACAATCTTTTTAATATTCCATGATTACGATAAAAATAACTGCAAGCATAATAGATCATATAACTAATTTGAACAGGGTATTTAGAATGCCAAAGAAAATAGGTTACAAAAAATTTGAATATGTCTCTCATACAATTTACAAATATGTACTTCGTGTTGAAGCCATATTGAAAATGGATTTGTTACCATTTCGCTTGGAAAATTTTTGCTCAGTACATAATAAAATGAAAGAGTGTCTATGTTCACAATTGTAAAGTTGACAGCGTTTTTAGATGAGCCTTTTTATGTTGGTCTCTTTATGAAATTCCAAGCAGATTTTTGCACAATGGTGAAATAGTTTTATAAGCACAACTAGCTCATTTTCACGACTTTGAACGCATAATTTATAATGTAAATAATACAAACTTTCAATGCCTATTATAGAAAAGAATCGCTTACTTTAATCTTTTAGGGGTTGATTTTCCAAAAACGGTGTAATAAGTGTTTCATTATTTCTAATCAGAAATCTAAGGAATAATACGCATGGCATTTGCATCTCATGGAATTTTATGTCTTACTAGCTGACGCGGTGAACTTCGTATCGCCTTAGAATTAAATAATGTGTCAAAGTCAAATAAGTAAATTCTCAACGCCACCTAATTGACATACCTAAAAACTGTTTATCTGGGAAAGCAAAAATTTTGTTTATGCTATATTCCTAGCATTTTTTTCATATTTACTCAGTATTTATACCTTTCCTGGACGTCCATAATTAATTCAAAACCAAAATTAGCCAAATCGCTCCAGCCGTTCTCGAATTTTAGCGAGACTTACGAACAGTATTAGATTTTTGTATACATAGATTTTCACCCCTTTAGGAGATGAAGTAAAAAAATCCTTCCTTCTCATGTACTTTTTACGGACAACCCCTGGAAAAATGTTCAGATTTCGTGATATGGGGGCTGGGTACGTATTTTATATAGGCAGATAGTGAAATAGTTTTCTTTCGAGATCGTGTTACGATACGGTGGTAGTATTTAAATTGCAACTGACGATTTGTAAATGTTAAAAATATTTCATTCCATAAAATCGGATTTTTTATTAACTCTGACCTACTTATATGCCGTTGGGAATTTAAAACATATTTTCGCTACTAATATAGAGCATAAAACAATTTTTCCATTGAATGTGCCATTATAGTTCAAGAAGGGCCAGAAGAATGGTTCAAAGTTTACGCACGATTATGACCGGATTGCGTCGTGGAGTACAAAAGTTGCTAAAATGATCATCCCTCCATGGACTTTAGAGATGTCCTTCTGTCTTCAGGGGTGCTCTACATCCATGTTTTTACATATGGGTATGTGTCAAAAGAGACTCAATACATTCGCAGTAATTTCACTCGGTATGATCTCTTGTTACTCAAATTATCCCACAATGTCCAGGAAAAATTCCGTCTAATCGTCGAGCGAGTTTCTGGTTAACTGTAACGCGGTTGTTTTTTTCATTGCTCGGTAAAATAGGTGCAATCAATTTAATTGCTCCGTGAAAAGGCCCGCGCTGTGTGATTGTGATGTTTTACCTACAACATAATACGAGCGACGTAAAATAACCTTTGAACTTATTTCACGGTTTTAATCAAAATGTGTCACGTACAGAAAGGGAACTTCTAATAGGTAACGGTTATTGCTTAGTTGTTAGTTAGAAGTTGCAGTTTGCTAAATGCGTGGTAAATTTTGGTTTTGAACGGTATGTAATCATATGTAATGAATTAAGCGAAGCACGGCGAAAGCTCACAGATTTAGTACGCAATATCACACAAAGCCTTCCAATTTAGTTCCTACGGTGTTTTACTTAGCTGTTCATGACATTAACAGGGAATCGAGTTCAACTAATTCGATCTTTCGATACGCCCGCAATGTTGGAATTAGAATCAAACAGTTTGTGAAAATTAATAACTAGTTTTCGCCTGTTTGCCGCAATTTTACCATTACCATTATTGGTCTTTTTAATTGATTAAACTAAATATCGTTAAAAGCTAAAAAATCTGTTGAAAAATTAAAAGAAATGTACTGACTGCACTGTTTTGTAGTTTTCCTAGCAGTCAAACTTCGACAGTAATTAAATATTTGTAAACATATGTATTTTTTGTTTTTTATTCATCACTTAAGCTAGTCAATAGTAATCAAACAAATAATTGGCCAAGTGCGAGTCGGACTCGCAGGCGAAGGCTTCCGTAGCATTATCATTAAATAGCAGCAGACAAAACAAAATATATTTATTGAAACGTAAAACATACCGTTACAAAAATTTTATCATTTCCCACAAAATTATAAAAATAATAAATAAAGTTGAACAGTTTTCCAACTACCAAATAAGTTTCTTTTTCATAGTATTGTATTAATTACAAAGTTATGTTATTTGGTTTTTGAAAAAGTGCTATATATCAAAAACTGGCAACCGTATCTTGTTCGAACCAATTTTCGTTGAAAGTTTTTCATGTCATGTTTTATCCAGGTTTTTCATTCTCTTAGTTTAAAAGTTAAAGGGGGGTGATACGCATTATACCGCTTTGAAAGGGCTTATTTCTCAAACAATCGGCTTTGAGAAAAAATGGTTGTAGAAACTTCAATGTCATTTTTGAAGACCTTTCTATAGACACCCCCACAGGTGTAGGTAAGATGGAATTTTTTTTTTGAGTTTCAGTTTTATCTATGGGTAGCCCCCCCTAAATTTAATATATTTTTTATTTTTTCTACATAATTCGGAACGCGGTTTACAGAAAATACACTCACCTACCAACTTTCAACTCTAGGTGTAGTCTTAGTAGTTTCCGAATAAAATGGCGGTGACATACGGACACACGGACAGACAGACATGACGAATCTATAAGAGTTCCGGTTTTTGCCATTAGACTACGGAACCCTAACAAAAAACAAGTAAAATAGAACAATGTTTGTAACTGTACTGTCTTACGCCCTTTGACAAAAACAATCTTAATCAATTTTCCCCTACCACAGTACGAAATTTGACAGTGTATATGTATGTAGGCAATTGATAAAATTTCGAACTTTAGTAGACAGATGTTGGATAGATTGATTATTACTGTCGGTCGTTATTCTATTTGTGTAAAACGGATTGTGGGTCGTATGACTCCGCAAAATGATAGTCGGTACTTAATTATTGTCAGGTCGCGTCATTGAACAATAGCATACGATACCTCGAATACAACAAATGACACCTTTGATATTTATACTATAAATAGAAGCTTCTTACTCTTTTAAATAAATTTGGGATTGATATAATGTAATAAATGGGCTTCTTTCCGCACCTACCATGTGCCTCAATTATTATTGAGACACGGATATTTCCCTGTAAAAAATCAGCGTGTACAATAAAAATAAAACAAACTATGCACTACATTGAACTATTGTCTGGGGTTCTGGATATATTCATCACAATGGACTGTTTAACACATTTTCGTCATAGAACATCATTATTTCATATTGTACTGTAATTTATTTCTGAAGCAAATCGATTGTTAAATGTCCTGCTATTTGGCAGAGTTCCACATTAATATAGAAAATACGATAAATAGTTATTGTAATTTAAAGCAGCAAAACCATCGTTTTGAAACATCCATTCCGTAGGTTTCCATTTCAATCGTGAAAATATAGTGGAGGTAGAGCGATCTATCTGTATTTTAAACGAGTGGACAGAGATTTCTTAGAACGACAACCCACGTCGCTATTATCCGTAAACGTTTTCATTCTGAAAGGAAAATTGTGTCCATAAAATGGGGCAGTAATGACACAGTGATAATGAATGATTTGTTGATGACTGTCATTGTAGTTAAAATATCTAGTATTATTAATATTTTACTATAATTTCGATTTAGCTACTACAGTAAGCATACAGCGTAAGTAAGATCGCCATCTATGGTACTACATAAAGCTAACTTTAGGGACATACCTACCTTTATTACAAATATTGCACGCATTAGTTTGACATTTGGAACAGTTTATATTCGTAGTAGAGAAAATGTACAAAAGATAATATTTTGTTTACAATAAATGTAACAAATAGGTATATAAAGGTTCAACAAAAAAACCCTTAACTGTACCACCACAGTAGCAAATGTGTGTGTGAAAACGCGTTATTGCTTTTAAATGTATGTATCTAGTTAAACTATTTTTTTCCGATAGACCGATCGTTTGCTGCCGCATCAAATAAAAAAGACATGTAGGTTTCTTTTCGATGTTCCAATCGAATAATTCAAAAGGAAATGTTACGATCACGGCATCTACAAAACAACAAGTCGTTAGAATACATATTCTAAGACGTACTTGTAATGGAAAAGTCGGTTTAGGGAAACGAGAAAGACACTTTAAATGTATTTGTTCTGCTATTCGAACTTCGACATAAAATGCGCGGTTTTATTAACAAATTTAAAACCTAGCACGCTGCGATAGCCTAGTTGTTGAATTTCGGCCTTTCAATCGAGGGATCCAACTTAAGGTGAGGGGAAACTTAAACATCCTACAGCTCTTTAAAAAAAAGTTCCCATAGATATATTAAGCGACCAACTCGCACTTGGTCAGCGCGGTGGACTGTGGCCGAACCCCTATTGTGCTGAGGGGAGATCCGTGCCCAGCAGTGGGACAGTAATGGGTTGGCGACAAACAATCTGCAATATGTACTATGATTTAATGTATGCACCTAGATTTAATCCTTACGTATTATAGACGTAATTTAGATTATTATTTTAAAATTTAAAGCATAAAATTATATTTTTAAAATTTAAATACATGTACGTATTGTTTATGTGCGAATTATATTAAAATATTATTAAAAAGTAACTCATACCTGTGTTGTAGGTATATCCTAAAACTATAATATAATAAAATAAGTAGAGTAGGGATGCTTAAGGCGCCTAGATCAATATAGAAGGTAGGTATAAGAGCTGTAGAATTTTGATCTAGATGGAATTGTCGGTTTTATGTGTTTTGGTAGAACATGATGGATGACGTATTTTTCCGACCTTGTGGAAACTCGGGAGTTATCTTGTAGAGTACCTACTGCGGGAAACTGTACTAAGGTGAATGGCAACTGGCATAAGAAAACATCTCACCAACAGAGGCTACCGTCTAGGGAAATACCTTTAAGTTTTAGATGGTTTGCAACTAAAATTTGGTGACTACGTTGTACTTTTAACAGTCTTTCCTATTGAGATAAATAGTTGTTGTGAAACCCAATATATTTATGTATAAGTAAAACTGCGTTTTTAGAAAATATTTACTAATTAAATGGGATCGTGTTTAATATCAACGACATTAGCGTTCAATAGTAATTTAAATATGTGGACTATTTTAATAAATAAATAATGAATGACGAATTCTAATAAAATTAATTCATCGCAACGCTTGTTTCTGCTTAATAGCAACAATGTTAAGCCATTGTGTTCTGGTTTGAAGAGTGTGGTAAGAGAAACATATTCGAGGGTTTCCAACTTAGTCCTTAGGGGTAGCAACGCATCGCAGACTCTAATTTTATCTAGGATTGATTACACACGGCTGTTGGCGGCAGTGGGCCTTTTCTATAAGGTGGACTACACGCTTCCATTTAAAGAAAAATCTATAACGTCGCATTTCATGCTATTCAACTTTTTAGCTTTGGTTTTTTGGTACCTTGGCTTGGTAACGGTTCACAATATTTATTTCTTCGTCTTTCTTTGATATCAAGTGTCGAATCTGCATCAGCATCAGCGACGAGCCAACAATGATCGTTCTGGTATAGGTCATAATAGGTCATAGACTAACGTGGCGTTCAACACTCGACATGATTCACGTCACATTCGGTATGGGTTACAAACATGACTAAAATCTGAACAACTGAACTGTTAATTATGATATCTACGATTAAGTTAAATGGTGAAATCGTATAAGACATTTAGAATATTATATAAGTATCTACAGTTATTAGTAAAGTATTATTTGCATTATTGCGAAAAGATTTATTCAGTTCTGACAAATTAAAAATCCTCGGCAGAAAGAATAAACATACCGATGAATACTTATTTCATTCCGCATCTCATCCATTTAATTACGAAAAATCCGTGCAAATTAATGAAATGCAGCGCTGGTTTTCAATTTCGTTATTAATGGTTTACCTTTGTTAAGGGTTGATTCATGCTATGCTCGCGCCAGTACATTTTTCCACTAGAATAGTATAGACCACGTCTATTTTTGTTGGTTTTGTTTAACGTTTTCGCAGATTACTATTATCAGTATCTATTGAAGAAAGCAGTGATAGTCGTTGAATCACGGCCTGTCAGTCGAGCGGTCCGAGGTTCGAACTCAGACACGGCACCCCTGATTTTTCAAAGTTATGTGTGTACCTATTGTAAATTAATTATCATTTACTATCACGTCGAAGGAAAAACGGCGAAGAAAACTACACGCCTAAGAGTTTATCGGAAAACAATAGTTTTCAAGAGTGTGAAGTTTACCAATTTGCACTTGGCCAGCGCGCTGGACTGTGACCTAATGTCTGTCACTAAGGGAGGAGAGCCGTGGAGCGAGACATTAATAGGTTGACGATGAAGTATTTATTTTTTTGTTATTAAAAGGGAAACCGGGTTATGCGGGATTTTTGACAACATAAACCCCGTACGACCGTTCCCAGGCGCTATGTGGGAGATTTCGGGATCTCTAAAGGAACGCGACCGGAGTCCTCTGAGCGCGGAGCCTCGTTCAGGTTCTGCCCCGATTAGCTTTCGCTACACCTTTAAATGAAAGACGACGTCCGGCCACAAAAACCGTCGTCCTTTCAGTGAACTCACAGCCAGTTATACAATATTTAATGTCTACTGGATTTTGGAAACTAGACCAATGTTCGTGGTAAATATTTATTATATCTCTCAGTTGTCAAGTTTTATTAGCATTACAACGAGCAAAAATAGACCCCCATAATTCGGTTTTCATTTGTAGTTTCATTTGGCTTGCTTGTTTCGGTTCAATATTGAAATTTAAATTCTGCGTATTGGAAATATTGGAATGATGCTTGTAAATTGAATACGAAATAGCGGTACATATTTTTGAAGAGACTCATTATGGTTTACAATTCAATTGAACGTGTAAAACTACGCATAAGTATATTTAATGCTGGCAGTTTTCTTTGTATAATATTATCGACTGTTTTAATGTAAATAAAGTTAATGGAAAGTAATGGCGAAAGTATGCTTTTACCGTAGGACAATTAATTTAAACTTCGATGACTATTTTAAGAAAAATATTTCTACATTTATGCTTAATAATCTAAACTTAACTTCTCGGGCTCTATGAGGCTGCTGCTGTGCTGTTTGTAGCTATATTGCATCATTTCCAATCCAGCCCACTAGACATCGAACGCGATATGCCTACCTGCCTTCATTAAACTGCTGTCAAAATGTCGTAACGGACGGGACGTTTAATAATCCCGATAAAATTGTCGAGAACCGTATTTATTTGTTTGGGAGATAGGGAATTTTTAATATTTCACAATGATTACGAGATTACGCGACGCTTTATAATTGCAACTAGAAACTGCCTCAAAATGTCCCGTTGACGAGCCCCATGAAATATAAAATTAATTGCCTCGCCGCGCAACATCATACTAATAAATTACCATCGAATATTATGTCAACACGTAATTTATTTTCTTACGGGCCGCTACCAACTGAATAAGTAGTTGAATGAATATTTCACTTAAGTTCTCACACAAAGATACATACACAAATAAATAAACAGGTATTCCATAAAGACATAAACATGAATTAAAATGATTGATTATAAATATTTTGTATACGATGGCAAGACTTTGTAACCGCTATTTTTATCAATGAACAAAATTCAAACACATCAATTTGGCAGTTATTGACATATACTCTTAGAATGAAATCTCACTGAGCGGTTTTCTAGAAGGTGATTAAAGAAGCGCCTCTAAACTCGTTGGAACAGATCGGTATCAGTTGTCCACCGTTACGGCGGAAACACCTGAAACTCACGAAATAAATCGCGGCGTGCAAACGGCTACTAGTGCAACTACGCATTTTGCTGATTTGCGGCTGCAGCGAGCAGCGGCAGCAGAGAAGCGCTCCATGAATTCGAAGTCTAAAAATTGCAACTATATTTTACCTATATTTACATATTCTACGCATATTACGGCACTAAGTCCGGCGCGGCATCTGCTGAAAACCGCTCCGTGAGATCTAAGCCTTACGCTAACAATTTTATTATTATATTCACGTGTCGTCCCATTGGCGATGGCAGGGTCTTGAATATATTTGTCTATTACATCGTCGTCGATATATATACACATAATATACAGATACATACTTGTAATGTACCAGCAGAACATAAACAAACTTAAATATTCGTCTAATCGCACCAGTCCGCGCTACACGTTGGTAGATATTGTTACACACAATACGAGTATATACTTTTCTTCGTTTGTTCAAAGTTTATTTATTCGAGGAAACGCTTAGTAACGCTGTAATTGGTATCGGGTAGCAAGCCTTATTTAGATGTAACGTGTGCTCATCATTATCAAGTTTTCTTACTAGTTATTCTGTTTTTACCTACATATATACGTTACATGAACATTATAGCTTAGCATAGGGTTTCAAATTTAGTTATCAATCTAGAGTATAACATTAGTTAATGTCCATTCCTGTGGGTGGTTGGTTATACATAGAAGTGTGTTAGCGCTGATCAGCTTATATCAGGTGTACTGCATATTCAGGAAAAATGAAATAAATATCGTTGACTAATTAAATAAACAGTTTTGGCCATAACATTTTTATGTCCCATTGTTGGACATGCTCTTACCGTAATTAACGGACCTTGGTTGACGACTAAATCAGGGAATCGTGCATGAAAATTAACCACTAGTGGCCACTCGTTACTTATTGAACTCTCAACAGTGCCTAACTAGTTATTTCACTTAGTAAGTCAGTTACAGTGCTTCTATGTACACGTATATTTATGGTAACTGACCCAAGTTTCGGCCAAAAAAGTGAATTAGGCCGATGTTTTGGTGTCGGTTTTGGCAAAGTTTCGGCCAAAAAAAAGGTTTAGGCCGAAGTTTTGATTTCGGTTTCGGCAGTTTCAGCCATAAAAGAAGTTTAGCTCGAAGCTTCGGTTTCCTTTGAAAACATTTCGTGTCTACTTGACGCTCAGTACACCACGAGCCACTTTTGACAAGTTAGACTTTAGTTTGTTTTTTTTTCGATTAAAAAACATTAATAGAGGTAACTTGCTCTTATATGTAAATCTCTAGTAATCTATATAATATATATAAATCTCTAAATTCTAGGGAATTGTGTACATTTTCTTAAATTTTAAAAAGTTTCAATTTTATTTTTAGCCGAAAGTAGAACAGAAATTCGAGGCCGATTCCGCATTCGGCTGAAAACTGATTTTGCTATTCATTTATGTTATGCATTTAAATTAATCTGTATACAATATTGAAGAATGTTCAAAACAGTGATTTATGCTATTTCGTCACGTAGTATTTATAATTGAATTATTTGCATATCAAACAATTCTATTCAGTGATCGGATGCAACAATTCTATTAATAAAATTCCATAGCAGGTATACTGCGGTGTAGAGATATTAAAGTGCACTTCGAAGAGCTACGATGCGGTCTCATTATGATATTCATCAAACGCTGCTTGTTAATTTCCTACACAAATTGCTACATTTGCTTTGTTATTTTGAATACTAACAATTGTAAATTGTTCTACACTTATCAAACAAATACACACGTACATCGTAATAATTAAAATTAAGCTCATTTTAGTATAATTAACAATTTAATATAAATTTATATTTCATTTTGAGTAAATCTAATTGAAAATGATCAATATTAGGTAGTAGTAACGTGTTTAAATGATGATTATAATCATTGTAACCTTTTGGTATCCTTCTGCTGTGCACGGTCTTCGTTGATAAACTCGAGGTACATATTACTCCATCGCATTGTTAAAGTGTGGTTTATCACACGTTATAGTCTAGTTCACTGGTCGGGTGCGGATTAATAAACATCATACCACTTTAAGAACTGCGTAGAACTATCTGAAATCAGACCAGTTACGTTTTATTCCCGACATTCTCCTTCACCGTTGAGTCAAGTGATTCAGTCGTTAAAACTAAAGTATATATATGTAAACAACTATGTATTTCATTTAAAGCGTACAAAGCCCACACAAACTTGATCATAAGCAAATATTTCATACTGAAAAAACTAAAAATATTTATTTAAATATCGTATCGCTCTAAAGGTGCATTCAGTGCTGAAAAAATTTAGATACGGCAGCACATTGCACCGCCAGTATTCCTATTGAGTGTTTTGCCAGTATTCCTATTGTGTATGCGATTTTTTGTTTATTGTTGTTTTTGGACGAGTTGGCCGCTACTATACTCTCCTGTAACACCGTGAAAGAGGTTATTCTAAGGTATTGGTGCAAATTCACGTTAGACATTCGCGATATCGCACTACAGGAAATCACAATTTAAATAAACTATAAGATTAGAAGAAACAGAAAGTAAACAAAGTACTCTTCTATACTTCAAATTAATAAATTATTTGTATTAAAATCGTTTGGATGTCTTCAATGTTGTTTTTTGATTACTTTGTCCATGTCGTTGGCTTGAAATTGAATAGTGATGGACATGTAACAATGATTTTCTTTATTGATAAAATATCTGAATATTTATTAATTTCATCTGTTACTACTACATTCGGTTAATGGTCCAAATTATAAAATGTAAAAACATTTATGAGTATATTTGTATGGTCGCACTTTTGAGGTCTGGTTCTATGTGCGATATCATAGGTTAAGTTGTTATTTCTATGTATACTCAGATAGCTTTGGATTGATTTATTTGAAGATACACTGGGACATAGCCGTCCATCCATGGCCTCCTATTAATGCCTTTGCTGCTCCTCCACTGAGTACTGCTATAACCATAAAGTACTGTAAATTCTCAAACACAGTAAAACTTATTTATTGCAGACATCAATAAAATATATATAAAACGGTATTCGAATAAAACTTTCCCAATTCAATCCTCAGGAATACTCGATTTCTCATAGATGATTGATTAGGTAATTTGTGGAAGAGTCTTCACAATTCCCATTTTGATCCGTCAATAGGAATTTCCGTACTTAATGGGATCCAGTTATGAATAATGATAATAGAGTATATAAAAAGTGAGATACCATATTTTTCCAAGCATTGGTGGAGTATATTCCAGAGCGTCACAATTGTGGCATGCGACGTAAAAAAAGGTTGCAGCTAAAGTAAATAAGAGTGTACTTTATATTATTGATACAGAGTTTGTAACAAAAATGGATGTGTAATTTGTTATTGATATTTATAAAAATTGTGTTACTAATAAATTTTACTAACGCAGATTATTTTTTCTTGCCCTGATATTGCATAATGACTTAAGCCTCGATAACCAAGTTTTGATACTTATTTCGCTTGGTACGCGTACAATAGCGATAAAGTTCTACTACTCTGTATTATTATTTTTTTTTTCTTGAAACATTAAAGTTAAAAATGTAAGGCTTCTTACTAATCAGATGTCAGCATTATTAAAACTGAATTTCTAAATCTGAAGCATGAGACACCTGACCTAACGACGCCCGTGAAGGATTTCAAAACATATGTGTTTAGTAATAGAATACAAATTTAGAGGCGAGTGCTACAACTTATATCGATTGGCGTAATTGAATGTTATCACCGCGAATAATATCGGAATCAATTAAATTTGACATTGTTTGGAGGCGGCCAATATGGTGTGCCGCTACGGTAGACGAATAGCGAAAACGTTGAATACAAGGTGCAATTGTATTAGCGGTGGAAATATTCTCGTGAATACGTTATCATTGTACTTACACATGAGTAGCGCGGTGGAATAAATTCTGCCTTGGTATAAAGGAAGCATATTGTACGTATATGTGCAAGAGTCCATGCATTTCTTGTTATTAGGTACGTATTTTTCACAGATAATATAAAACGAGGAGACTAGTAGAATACACTTGAGGGCATTAAAAATAGTGAAGGAGATACTTTTTAAATACTAGAAATTATCGTCGTCCACTCATTATTACTCTGCACGGTTTACTCTCAAAGTTAGACCTCTCATACTACTCAAAAAGTTATAGCCTAGTTTGTCGTATTTTATTGTAGTTGCATGACGATCATTTGTACGTCTACTTACATTTGTCGATGAAACAGCTCTATTTGAATATAAACAGATGTTTAAAACTTGAAATGGACAATTTTATAATAATAAAAATGTTATACACTATTTATTAATTTATTCTGATTAATATTTGAAATCTGTACGGTTACATCTCTGTGTACCAGTACAGATTTTACTCCTTATTACTAAAGAGTGCCCTCTCAAACCGACCTTCGCTAGCATCTTGCTAACAATATTGTTGGGCAACCCAATTCACCGACCGTGGTGCTTGTATAAAGAATAGTGTGTGAATTATTTGCATGGAGTGTCTATAATATGTATATGTATACAGTGGTTACACTGAATATTAATATGATACAAATTCAACATACTTGCAGTGTATTTTATGCGGTTTATTATAGTAAGTGATTTTTCACTGGGTCCTTATTATACTGGGTATGAGTATTGAATTGTAAAAAAATTATTGGTCAGTGGAAGTGGACCTACCATACGTAGTTAGGAAGCACCTTTTTTATTATCAGTAATTTTTTTTACAGGAACTATAGTATAGAATCTATAAACTTATTACGGTTAAACAAATAAACTTTTTTATTATTGGTGTTTGTTGTTATAGCACCTATATTACTACAAACTCTGTAAACTATTCAATTGTTTATCTATTACTGTTCAAGAAGTGAGTTCTCTGATAGACGGACGGACACCGGATGCTTAGTAATAGGGACTCATTCTTATCCTTCGACAATGAACTCTAAAAAGGACGATTACCTCAAGTTAATCAAATATGTGTTCCTCGATCTATCATATCTATTTTGCAATATTTCATATCATATCATGTTTGTATGACATAAGTCATTTAATCGGAAATAGCCCTCTCACCTCTACTGTTTTTTTAAGAACTTAGGTGATATGTTTCCGAGGGCATAGATACGTCACTCGTCATGACAATCAAATAAAATTACATACAACTGAACCGTCGGATCGAGAGTGGAAATTTATCTATTACAGTTAAGACAACGTATTATTACAGAATGAAGCATCGAGTCATAGATCTGAGATAGAGGATGTCGAATTTACTGTTAACTTTTTAATGACATTTGAAGGGTTTCGTTTTTGTGTTTGCTCAAGTGACATAAAAAATGACGGTAAATATTTTTATGACAATTATTGTGTTTAGAGGCTTATAATTTGACATAGTAACAAAAATATGTATGTTTTTTAAAATTAATTGGTGTTTCGGATTTTACTCGCACCGTCATCCAGTACAACAAAGTTGTAAAAATAATACAGGCAGTAGGTAAGACAATGATGAGAAGGGTTTGAATATGTTGTTGTGCACGCTAGACCACTATAGTGTCAGATGTTGTTGCATATCTATCTCATAACAGCAGTGCTAAGCGCTGTTGTTTTCTGGTTTGAAGGGTATGGTAAGGGAGACATACTTATCTGAGACCTTCCAACTTAGTCCTCAGGAGTAGCAAGGCATCTGTGGCTGACCTCAGCTAGGAATGTTATCTTAGCTGGGGTTGATTATAGATGTCTTTGGACGGCAGCTGTCACGTACCGTCAGGTGGAATGCATGTCCGTTTGTTATTTCCGACATAAAAAAAAAAAAACTGTTGACCACAACATGAGACGAAGTCATGAGCGTGAACTACTCAAATGATAAAACGGTCATACAGTTCGTCCGATAGCAATGAGACGTAGGCAGTAGGTACAATTATTTTTACAGCACTCGTTCAGTGTAGAAGAGCTTTCTTTTTAGATATTATTGATGCGTTATGACTTGAGACTCTTATAAAAGACGGAAACGGCTAACAATGTATTGGAATCTTTTGATGTTGGTCCACTTATCTTCTAGCCAAAAATATTTCTATATTTTGTCTAAAGGGTGAACAATTCTACAGTTATTCGATGGTATTTCTATTTTATAAGGCACTACAATGAACTTTCTTAAGGTGTATAATCGTGTTTTGTTACATATTTTTTATTTCGACTGGTTTTTAAATTATGGCAACCTTAATATTTGGCTTATTGTTTTAAAAACTTGTGACTGTAGACACAAATCCAAAAAACAGAGGAGACATCCTTCTAGAAATACACAATATATTATTCGTAGTGCTCTACGATCTAATTTAACTTCCTTTATAATAATAAAGGAAGTTAAATTTAAAAAGAAATAACAAATATAAAATGAACTGAGTGGAAATATTTATGATTTCAAAGAAACTTAACATGAGCGGAAAGCCTAATTACATGTTGTACATTTTTTGTATCTCTCCATTTTCTTGCGAAGGCTTACCGTTTCTTTAATGGAGTATTATCTTGTTTGTTTACGCCGAAGTTTCAGTTATAGATAGTAATTGTTTGGTAGCTTAGATGAATGCCGCATTCATTGGTCTACGTATATAAAACATACATTTTCGTTACCACAACTAATCCTATAAAACTGTACCTAATCAGTAGTGTGGTAGATAATTAGTTACACATCGAGTTACATTGTAAAAAAGTATAGTTTTATATATGATAAAGAACCACATTACGCAGACTATCTAAACAATCTGTCCTACATGTAAAAAGCTGTGTTTTAACCCTAATATGATATGCATGGATGAAATTTGAATGTAATACGTGTTATTATAGCCGATATCGTAACATTTTCACCGTTTTTTGTTCATGCTCTATGGTAAACATATGTATGCAAGCTTGGCTGACTAATTTTAAAATAAAATATAATTCTTACGATTCTGTAGCAGAGTACATTAAGATTTTTTTATAATGTAATTGAAAATTTGTAAGTACTCGTGTAAGGTTTACATAAAATAAAAATGTTTATATCACTTTTTCGACTATTCAATTTTAAACAATTAATTTATGTGGTTTAATTTAATTTCAGAAAATATCATACAACTTCGTGTTTCGGCCGTAGTCTTAGTTATGTAACCTCAAGAGCTTAATACAGTATAGAGTTACATTTGATCAATCATGCCCTCCGCTTAGCTTAGCGTAAACGGTCAGCGTTAGTACACGAGCAGTGCCCGAGTTAAATCCCTCGGTCGATCAATCTTCCCGCCTCAGCTGTGGTCCACGGGTAATGCGATTGTAAATATTGTCTCTATCTTACAAGATACATTGGTAATACTAAAAATGTGGGCTAACCTTGTCGGCTAACTTTACATTTTATCCCAAAATTCAATAGTAACAGTCTTGATTATAGTTCGTTTAGTAATATAAAAAAAAATGTGTATTAAAAAGACCAAAGATGTAAATTTATGCTCACCTATTGTTGTTTAATTTTAACCAGATTGCAAACAAAGTTAATTAATTCAGAAATAGCCTACGGCCCTGCTAACAGTTTCTCGCATGTACAGTTAGAATTATTTTTCTTGACTTGACTTCAATGAATTCTTCAATTAATCTCGATATTTTCCATCATATTTAAAACATATGATGCTCAGAAGTTCTTAGAGTAGTCATGTCAGTATAAGTATAGCGTTATCGGGCAGAATAGTAAAACACATGGCTTTGACACGAGCACTAAAAACCGGCCAAATGCGAGTCGGACTCGCAGGCGAAGGGTTCTGTAGCATTATCATTAAATAATAAATAAAGTTGAACAGTTTTCCAACTACCAAAATAAGTTTGTTTTTCATAGTGTTTGTATG
>DWRA01000101.1:0-36538 GCA_018250295.1 Spathilepia clonius
CAACTAAGAAATCAAAACTTGGTATCGTGAGTACCCGTTACATAACAAAATGTAACAATTCCGCGATAATATTAGCCTAAAATCATAATGTAGCATAGTAGTCGTTAATCCCTGTCAGAATCATTAGGGTTTCGAAAATACCCCATACATGATGACCATTAACTCGGACCTTATTCCATTAATGTGGATTGGTGCAGCATGGTGGGTGCTCCAAGTCTCCTTCTTATTGTAGAGAGACACCCAAGATCAGCTATGAGACATGAAAAAGTTGCAGTCATTGACTTCGAATTGACAAAGACATTGACAAGAAGACAGTTCTACCCATCTCTTGGATTTAATTAAGTAAAGAGAAAAAGATAGTCCTTTACACCAACAAGACAGCATTATTTATTCATGTGATGGTAAATGGAACAAAGGTATACATAACGCTTCTCCGCAATAATAATATGAGTGGTACCGTGTCGAACCCACGCAATGTATCTCGTGTTCACAATAAATCACCCGCTATCTATTAGTTTATTGAATCCGGGATTATTTCTCGGCTCTCTGCAGAATATAAATAGGAACTGTTTCGGAAGAAAATTTTCCAACGTAGGAAGAAATCCGTACTGATTTTTATTTTAGATTTATAAATTAATAAATAGCTTCGCTAAATATAGTACACGCAAAAAATATATATACGAGTATATATAATATTTTCAAGTATTGCGAAGTTGCTTGCGCCAATTCTTATATTAAATGAAATAGACTGGAAGAGTGGTAACTCATTGTTATGGATTTAAACTTAGAATTTTTCGCTACCGTATCTACGGTTATAAAAATTAAAAACTGTCAATAATCTAAGTAGCGTAAAAATATATTTTGATCTTGACTATTAGAGGTTTTTTTTGGGGTCTAGCGAATAACGTCCTAATGGTGAGTGGTGACCACTTCGTATGAGTATTTGCTACACCTGTGTCTATGATCCATCGTCCTATATTAACCGGGGATTTCATTTAATGAAAAACCGTGCATTGAATATAAAATTAATTCATACATTAATGCTTAAATTATGTATATAACAATTTATTACCAAAAAGGTTATTTGCATATTTAGATAAGAATGGTCGCAACGCTCGAGGTGAGAAACCGAGAATTCTAGACGGAGCATAAGGTGCTTCCACACTGTAGCAGTAGGTCCGCTGACGATGCGAAAATAAATGGAACGAGTAGTCTGTACACGTACAATAATTATTCGTATGGTACTTTTTAATAGCATACTCTGTACGCAGGAAAGCCTCAGCTTTGTGTCCATTTTGGACGGACTTGACAAATTGTTAAGTATCTTAGACATTCGTTAGTTACACCAAATACAATGCGTACAACTATTAACGCTGCAATAAATATTTCTGCAATTTTGAAAATATACTTACTGTTAAGTATTGAGAACAATATTTTGATTTTGAATGAGGCATTTAAATTTATCTTATCGTGCTAAAGTAGACAGCAAGTGAAGGAAAGTGCGAATTTAAAGTAACACTAAACAGAAAATATATGATACAGATTTCTTCTTTATTAAAATACAAACGGATTTTACAGAACACTATTAAGACACATACTTTTTCACAACTAGTGCCAACAAACTTGCTTCGATGTGGCGGAGTCATAATGTTAAGATTAATACAATATTACAAGAACAGCTAAGCCGTTTGTCTTCGCTTTTTACGGCTTAACTTTGAATGTAAATTATTTCATTTGACACCTGCTGCTTACATTAAAAGTTAGTTAAGGGTTTCTTTATAAACATTCCGATTTTTTTACTTATTAAACTAACGCTTTCTGTGCCTAATCTCAGGTCATTCTTTAGGATTCTCTGTCACACATTAGAAAATAACACAAAAATGGTTACACGCAGAACTATTATAGTTCAGTAATACGGCTGAATGTTCAGAGTTTATGATAATTATTATCTTTATGAGAAACTTAAATAAGAAGGACAAAGGATTCAAACTATTATGTCGGTCAACTGTGGATTGGTAGATTTCTCATAATATTTTACTTCATTAAAGCATGAAATGATCTATTTTCTACTGAAAAAAATCAGTAGTCTTTGCGCAGTATGTGGTTCATTTACATACTTTTCTATGTATATGGTATCAATATGTTGCAACCTCTTAGTCTACAGGAATATCACAGCCAAATTCCCTCGAGACTTGCCTGGACTGAGAAAATACATACAGTATTCATAGAGATTTTATCGACTATGAATTTTATGGCCACGATAAGCTGAGTAGTATAGATAGGGGTGAACGAAAAAAGAGAAGCTTATAAAACAAAAGATGTTTTAAAAGAAAGTAGAAAGGAAAAACGAACATCACATATGGCCGAACCAATCGAACTTTAAAGTTTTTAATTCTGCTTTTGTAGAGATTCTAAATTGAAATTGTGAACACGTATGTTATTAAAAGTTTCTTAGTATTTAATAATTTCTAATTTGGGATTTCAGTTATGGAAATTTTAGAATTAAGTTATGAAACTCATAATTCATTGATTTGTTTATTTTTTTAATTCAAGGAAGTAGTTAACGAGCGTGCCGTCCACTTTGCGATATCTAGCCCTGTAGCCCACGGCGATCTACCCTCGATAAGATTAGTATCCAACTCGAGGTTGACCAGAGATGCTTCTACTATCCTTAAGAACTATCTCGGAATGCCTCAAAAAAGTAGTCTCTCTTACTTACCCCTCCCCATCACTTCGAACCGAATTCAGCAGCGCTTAACACACTTTGGTATTAAATTTAAATAGGTGTGGCGTTCATGCTGCCGGAATCGAAGTACAAAGGGTTATTTATTTAAACGCTTCCTTATTATGTAATACAGACTTATGTCTAAAATATTTTGTGTATATAAATACACACTCGGCCATTCTGTATTTATTATATAATAATTTTCTTTTCATTTCTAGTCTTATACCTTCCACTTAGTACGCTTATACGGGAATCCAATACAAAGAAATAAGCCGTAGGTGCCTAAAGTTAAATAATATTTCTATAGGAAAATCGGTATTTTGTACAAAAACATTCAATATCTACAACTTATTACGGGCGCATTACGCAGCAAGTCTTGTAATGCGAACGTCTAGAAAAGTGGTTCTCAAACCCATCCTTTTATCTTTTCATCGCCTTCAGACTAAGCGTTTAGGCAATAGTCCGCCATGTAAGCTAACTTTCGATTGTTAGACTTAACGCAAATTTATGAACTTTTTTGGCATAATTTAATAATTTTCACCGTTAAATCAAGGGATATTTTTTTGATACGAACATGTTCGCATCATTTTTATTACAAGTTAAATTAACTAAAACACTTTTGTTGAGGACAAAGTTAAATATAATCGTCTATACAAAATTCTACTCAAATAAATCTGTGATTGAATTGAACTATAAATAAGTAATTGTTAATTAAAGTGGTTTAGGTAAATGAAATAACTAAGATATTATTTAAATGAAGTGTATTAATCATTTAAATGTACGTGACATTTAAATAATGACCTCAATAGGTAATAAATTTAGTTTCAATTCTGTTAACAACGAACAAGAAATAATCAATAAATAAGTTTTGGAAATAAATTCAGCGGTGATTTTCTATAATATACAACTATCTAAAATCTTTCACATTAGTCTGAATTGAAAAAAAGAAACATCAATTATATTCCCTAATATGGTTGTATCTCGTCAGTGTATTATTAACCGTGATTTCGATACATTTTCAAAACAGCAAAGTTTGAGAAGCACATACATGAAAAAGTACCACTGTAAGCAGGAGTAGGTAGGATAGCTCTATAATGGCACTCCCACACTGCACTGAATTTTTATCACGTCGCAAACCTGCGCAATTGCTTCTGGAAGCTTCTGGTAGCGAAATAAGAGTGTTGTTAGAGCGGAGAACTCGTGAGAATTTAAAATTTAACAACGATTCCGCGGAAAATAATTTGTAAGGTGAGAACTGTAATGGTTTTCTTGCTGTTATGAAACAATGTTTTGATGAAGGTTAAATTGCTTTGTTTTTCTTTGAATTTGTTATTTTTAAGAATTCAATTATACGTTGATAAACGAAGTAATGCTATTGATAGGCTTGGTTTGAATATTGACGTTACGTTGAGGGTACGAATTTTAAATCCATTTCACCTACAAAATTTAGATTTTGCATGGATTTCTCACACCACAATAGTGGTATAACCCGTCCCGCGGCTCTCCCACCAGTGGGACAATCCCGAGTTTACAGTGGTCATAATAATGTATTTTTGTACGTAGATACTTTTATATAATGTGATTGGTGACGATTGCATTCATCTTTTCAGTTTCTTTTTTTGAGCTCGACCACAGTATTTCATTTTTAATTACAGAAATAGCTAGTTTGAAATTTAGTATTACAAATTCAATATCTAAATTTATCGAAAACGTAAATAGCTTTGAGTGCAGCACTCACATGTCGAGTTTCGAAACCAACCAACTTCATGTGGTAGCAACTTTATCAGTTTCGTTATATAAACGGAACGGTAGGGAACTAAACGGAACGGAAACTATCGGAATTATTCGCTTTGTTTAATTTATTAGGGGTATTGCAGAGGCGGTTGCGTGGATTTTAAGCGAAAAGGCCAGTATTATTTGTTTGATTGGGACCACATTTCTGTTGATTCAAGTTAGTAAAATCAATGTGTTTTGTTTTAATCCTAAAAATATTGAAGTTCAAAAGTTCGGCTGCTGGTGTACGTAGGTAATTGCATGTTTCTTTGTACGATGGACGTAGATAACGACCATGCAGTTTACCTGATGGTAAGTTGTAACTGCTGCCCATGGACATCTATAATCAAACCTATACAAGATTTGAAGCCTACCTGAGGTCAACCACAGATGCGTCGCTACTCATGAGATCTAAGTTGCAATGAATGGAATGCCTCGGAGAAGTGTGTCTCCCTAACCACTCCTTTAATGTTGCATTATTTCAGTTTTAAATAATGCTTGGTTTAGTAAAAGTTGTGTTCCAAATTGGCGCCTTATTTATTATCAATTTCTCGTTTTCTAGAATGTGTAAGTAGGAATTATATAAAAAGTCGATATTTTAGATTACAGTCTTCATTAAACCTAGTTATAAATTTATTTTCGAAAAGCATTTTATAAAACTAAAGGTACACTGCATTAAACAAAAATGAAAATCGTTTGTGATTTTTTTTATCAATCTTCTTAAAACTCCTTTTACAAATTCGTATCGTATTCAGAAAATAAGTTTACTAAGAGCTCGTAAAGTAGCAAAATTTTTAATCTGAAATACCTTTAAAATATATTTTTTCATTTTGTGATCAAAAGATAGCTTTAACATCTATATTTATCTGCAAGAAAATTGTCGTTAAAGATGCATTGCAGTCGATCTTCTGTGTACACAATGGAGACTTAAAATTATCGAAGTAGAAAGAGGCGACGGTTGAAAGTGTAAGGAAGATAACGCACGAGCGGCAGTGATCTAATGAATAAGTGACGATTCATTTCGACGAAAGTCGGTGACGGTCGTTGGTGATGGGCAACGATAATCGCCGAACCTTAGCGACTCTTGGCATGATCTGTCGCTTTTGTACAGATTCCCTTAGTTTCTCCCCTTTTCCTCGAACGACTAATGCCCGGAAGCTCCATTATCTCCGTAAAAATTCTCTAGAGACGCCTTCTCTTGTCAATTTTACTAGATCGTGCAAATCTTAAAATATGACTGAAAATGAAATTTGTAGTCAAAGGCTTCAATTATTCGTAAAATGTAAATCACGATATTTTTGCCTGCGTGGCGAAAATTCATCTTAATTGTAAAATTTCCTTAAGACGAAGGGTTTTTCTAATTATGTCTTGTGTTTTCGTGGTGTCTACAATACCAAGCTAAATACATGTGTGAGTATACGAACGCTTTCTTTAAGGATCGCAATTAAAAACTCAAGAAAGAATGAGTTCTTTCACGACTCTAATCTCTCGAACTAAATTTGACGTACCTACTAACAATTTTGATTCTGCGGCAGTATTACCTGTTTTAAGCTCCTATTTATATATCACCCATACCTTTTAGCATGTATTATGATAATTTAATTTTTAATTAATCGAGTTACGTAAGCATGAAGTACAGAAAACGTTTGTTTTGATGTGATGTCGGAATGAAATTAGTTATAAAATTGAACAAATGGAGAGCCATTACCGCGATGGACGGAGGGTACTCGAATAAAACGAAGGTCACCTTTACCTGCTCATTAGTAATTAACATTTTAATTGAGATACGGCCCCAAATTTGAGAGCTCGTTATGAAGAACGAATTATTTTCGAGTTTTCGCTTGCCTCAGTTATAGCAACATGGCTCTGACAGGTTTTATTACGCTGTTTCTGCAAAATCTGTTTACCTCGGACGGTGTAATTGGTCTTCAAGAGATAAATGCAATCAACATTCATTTATTTTAAAAGTGTTTGATTCTTTTTTAATTCAAACAACGTGTCTTAGCTTGAAGAATAAAAGTTGTACTGTACAACTTTTTGTGGTTCAACTTCAGATACCGCTATACCTATTTTTCTTTTAACAGTATTGTCAAAAGCTGTTGTTCAGATTTAAAAGTAAGGAAAGGGAGAACGTGGTGAGGGAGAGATATTTACGCGAGACCTCTCAACCTCTTCTTGTAGGAGACCTCCCTCGTCTTCTTGTAGGACTCAGATAGGACTTGAAACTGTTCGGGGTTATTATTGATATATATGGATCACAAGGAGCAATACAAGATCAATTACTACTTCAATAATAAAGATTGCAGTCAGGAACATATTTAAATGAAATGAGGAATGTATCTTTCTCTTGTGAATGTGTTTTGTCATTGTGTGTGCCTGTGATATAAATTCACTATATAAACCAAACTGCTGTTCGCTATAAAAACAATATCCCAGCTAGATTCGAACATAAAGTCCTTCGAAAAGAAAGGCTGGCTTTCGTATTTAGAGAAGTTTTAAAATCCATTTTCGTATTTCTCTTAGTGAACCTTTTCATGGGTATCAAACCAGGCCATAGCGTAAGTGCTTTAAAATATCAATTGGTCCGCCCTCTTCGGGACACCCCAATTTGTTATATTGGAATTAGAATGCCGTGATTATGGTAATCATGCATAGTGATGCAAACCAAACGTATATGCAGAATTTCAGCTTAATCGAATGGGGTTAATTATTATAGTTCTGTTGTAATATTTGACCTCGCCGCTCGCGTAATAAAATCGTTTAGACAAAAAACAATGAAAAATACATACCACCGATGAATCCAACCGAATTATTTCTGAAGCTGTTCAGTTTAATCCGACGTTTGAGCCGCTATGACCCGTGTCAAGATAGGAAATACTTAATCTCTAACAAAACCGCGTTCTCGTCTGTCAAATAAATAAGATTCCCGACCCTTGTAATTTAACGGCCCTACAGCGCCAAACGTGAACGGTTTCGTATAGGTTTTTATTGCTCTGTGGTCCAAGTTACGGGAGATTGCGTTTTAAATATACGTTCTAGTTTTTTGTGTTAGGGGCGTAACGCGGAAATATTAAAATTAAATGATTATTATTGCTGTTATTTATACAAAAAAATTTAAAACGAGATTGTAACCCACCTGATAATGAATGGATGGAAGGAATAATGTTCAAGAATATGTGTGCACAATTGTGAGGAAAACAGTAGGTACGTATATTAGTATGTGGCTCAACTCAGTCTTGAGAATGAAACACAGCAGATTGATGGCATTAATATAAGCAAAAAAGAGAAGACCTACTTTGTACTAATTTGTCAACTAATGGCCTAATCTGTCAACGAAGTTTCTAATCCATTTGAAATTAAATTCACCAAGCTCCTGGTGACATGGTCAAGGGCCCGTAGAGTGTGATGTAATTTGCGAAATTACTAAGATTTTTATTTTTTTATAAAAGTTATGTAAAATAAAAATCTGTAGAGTAATTTTGTAATCCGTAAAGTAATTTTGAATATGTAATGCCGCTACCTTAAAATAAAATAAATTTCATTTTTAAAGGGTAAACACCGTGGAAACAAGGAGTCATAGCTAGAGATGAACTATGAAGAGTCCCTCCTTTAAATAGCTCTAAAGTCAAGTTGGGTCTATTTGATAAACTTCAGCGTTTGTTAGGCATGCCCTTTATAACTTAGACCACAGAAAACGCCCGGCGGTCAGCGATCGCAAAGGAGCTGTTATTGTCAATCGGAGGCGTATCTATAATACTTCCTACGACAAAGAATTGGAAAGATAGCATCTAACTATTATATGTCTTGGTTGTTTCCCAAAATCATTCTACCGTATGCGTAATGTTTGTTATCAACAATTACTTAATTACTTTCATAGAAATTATAAACATGAGCTACAATATACTATTAGCGGGTGATATTGTTTTCTTTTACAGGTTTGTCCCTAATTTGTTGTTTGCACGTTCTGTCAGTTTCGGTGAAATCTTGTAATAGAATTTTCATTCACGGTATTCATTTAAAGTAAAATTTCCTAATCGGTTACCTTCGAACACGATAGGTATATAAAAAAAATATTTATTTTAAATACCTAATTTAAAAAGAATACAATAATTACATTTGGTGCCCGGGAAAAACAGGTTTTATGATGCTAATTCTACACAAAGTTGTCAGCATTAGTACTCAAAATAATGTTAAACTACACATATATTTAATTTATTGTTTCGATATTTGTATGTAATAAACAATATTATCAATATATATTTGTTTTATTAACTCGTTAGTAACTTCTGGTCTCCATCTTACTATTGCTTATCCCAAATAAAAAAAAACTCTGTCCATCGGAATGTGTTTCATACTACAATAAAACAGAACTACTGTTTGCTACAATCGAACTCATATTTACTGACCAGTGAGGAACGGAGGCGTGAAATTAAAGTTTCTCGTTTTGTAGAGAATACCCTGCAACGCGTCCCGGATAAAACGATACTCAGGTAAACACGCTCGACAAAAGGAACTCTTGAAAGACTTCAATAAGTTTTTAAAACCTGCAGGTAGTGATATTTAGATTGATAGTAATATCATAGACTTATCATTTATTCGCTACGACATACTACATTTATGGGTGAAAAAAAATATTTTAGCGCGGATTAAAACGGCGACTTTTTAGAGCGATTCAGTAGCGATACAATTAGACGACGAAACAGTCGCCTCATCTGACGTACAGTCTACCTGTTGTTCAGTTGCCGTGTGTAACCATACTTAACTCAAAAATACAATTATAAACAAATTTAGAAGACAAGTTTTGGTTATACTGTTGGAAGATAATATTTGGTGACACTATTACCGTAGCTATATCTATCTTCTAATTACGGTGTTAAGTGTTCTGGTTCTGGTTCGAATGGTATGCTAGAGGTGCATGAGGCGTTCTGTCTTAGTTCTCAAGGGTTGCATCCTGTTGGGTGATCAACCTCAGTTGAATTCTAATCTTATTTAGAGACACAAATTTTCACAAATATACTATTATTAAATTGTCGTTGAACATGAATCTGGTAAATGGTAGAATTCTTTGTGGTTCGACTACGGAGAGCCCACCGCTACACCTATTATAGCCTAATAACAGCAGCGTTAAGAGCTCCCGTGTTCCGGTTTCAATTATGTACTAAGGAAAATACACTTATCCGAGTCATTTTAACTAACTAACAATTCGTTTATAGCCGACCAGGTCCAGCTAGGACTCGCACGCCAGTATACACTTTAAGATAGACTACCTACTCGTTTGCTACATTTAGATAAAAAAGGTCTTCCACCTAAATCAAGGTGCAAAAAAAACTACTACAAAACCGGCGACGTATTAGCAACTCCTCTGATGTATACAATTGTCTACAGGCTGTGACTACTTTGCATCAGATGCCGTGTCTGCCTTACCGTTACGTTTACCTACTATTGAAAAAAATCTTGTTCATTATATCATAAAATTCATACAAACTTCGAGATACGATCCTTTATATTATAAAACGTTTATTCGTTATACCGTTTTACAGAGAACCAAAACATATTCCCAGTTTAATTATAATCAGTAATCGGTTATTATGAGCAATGAAAAGAACGGAGCGGACGTTATCACGAGCTCAGGCGCGGGCTGGCCTTACCGTCATTATAATTAAGATAATTACGATGTTTATATGAATATTTAAAGCCATGTAATATCGCTAAGGATTCATTTGTATTTTTGCATGTTTTCGCAAACGAAATTGTGGAAACAAAGCATTTGCGTAAATATGAGTTCGATCAAGTCTAAAAATGTATTTACAGTTCAATGTGTCATCATCATTTCATGTAGCATCATTCTTGGAAAGAAATACAATCCGGGATCTTATACCGCATTCTGTGCATTGTATTTGTACATTGTCTTTCTTAAAAATACTCGTCAAATTTCAACTCTCCTTCAAAATTTAAACTCCTTTTTTTATGTCTAAAAGTAGCAAACGATCTACTTGATAGTAGGTGGCCAGTGCCGACCATATCAATCTGAACTTCACCCCCGATAAGACTAGAGTCCTGTCCGAGGTTGACATTGTTATTATCAGGCAGAAGCAGGAGTGGCGATAGTGTTACCAGAGTCGGAATATAAAAGATTCTACCTACCACCTTCGAACAAGTTGGTAAAAAACAAAAATTTCCGCAGTATTAACTAGTACAATATAACAACATTATATTCCCCAAATTACCCACCATTTCCCGGTTAGCTCCCAGCAGTTCTTTATCTCCTCCCGGTTGGGTAATTCCATTTTACATATAACTCCGGCGCCTGTTTCTTTGAGCGCTGGTTCAGACCATTTGTGAGATTGCTGATAACTTATTCATTTATTACTACTTATAATATTACTTGTAAATGAAGTAGATGCACTAAAAGTTAGAAATGAAATTTGGTCCTTTATTTTTTAAATGAAATCAAATGGTTTTTATTTTGTATATTGTATATTATGTACTGTTCCACGCTAACCAATCGTAAATTGACTTTACACACCTTGGAGATTTTTTTAATATTGTACAGGATATTTCTTTTACCACGATTTTTGCTTTATCGTATTAATTTCCAATGCACACATAACTTCGACGAAAGTGACCCAAGATCTGAATCCTGGACTTCAAAAGTGAGAAACCAAAATTCACACCACGCTTTTTTATGAAATGTGACCTCAACAAATGCAGGTTTTATTATTTGTGATTGTGATTGCTAGGGATTCTGATTATGATTTAAACTGGCATTTATTTATTTCAGAAAACGTCTTAACTCTTCCATTCCTGATTATTAAACAGGTGATATAAAAGTAAGCGTAAAATATTTCAGGGTAAAAGTACGCCTTTTAATATGACACTTGACCCAGTTCCAAATCTCCCTAATTAGACACTTTCATAATTATCTCGAGTTCGTAACAAACACACGAAAATATGCGAAAGCAAAAATAAAATAAAGCGCTCTCATTTTTCGTTTTGTTATAAAGGAACGTCAAATTAAAGTCGAAAAAATGTCCAATTAGGAATAACTACGCGAACTTATGTCTCTTACCGTTTCTAATTATCTTGGATTAAGCTCATCATAATTATTTAAGGAAGTGGTCCTATTTACAGCGGATACTCACATCGAAAACGTTAAGTTTAAAATGTTAAGTGCGATCTTTATCGTCTAAAACTAAAATGTTATTTTGTAATGTTTAAAGGCTTTTACGGTTTCGCCTTTAGGTTTCAGCATTCTGCTTAGTTGCTACATCTTAAAATTGAAATCATGAACGTAAAAATCTGTGCACGCTACCAGGCAAACAAAACCGCAAGAATCATTTGAATATAGCCTTCTACTTCTAAACGGAGCATTATATTATTTAAATGAAGTTAATTTATTCAATAATAGCCCAGTTTCGCAATATCAACGGTCAGTTTAACAAACGGATGTTGACTTTAGAAACACGGACTTTACTCTTAAGTGTATTTAACACTTGTGAACAAGATCGATTTGTGCTGAGAGTTGTAGTAAATTTGCATTGAAAACCGACAGAAATTTATAGCTTTTCTCCACTTTGTTACTCTATAACGAGCTTTCAACCCTGATTTTAATCCCCTTAGGGGTTGATTTTTCGAAAAAGACTAGAAAAGGTGTTTCGTTGTTTCTACTAAGAAAGCAATGTACCAATTTTCATTTAATTTGCTTAAAAATTGGCAGTTTTTTAACTAAATTTTCTTTTCTTATTTTACCTCCATAGGGGTTGATTTTCTAAAAATGGCAAAACAGGAGTTTAGCTATTTCCAACTAGAAATTCAAATACTAATGTTCGAAGTGCTTGATTCAAAATCAGCGGATTTTCAAACAATTTATGACTTATTTTACTTGTTGAAATAAGAAAACACTTCTTATTGGGCGCCCACGTCATAAAATGGTTTATAACCACGTATAAAAGGAACCCATTGTCAAAATTACTTCATTAATTTAAGCTCTTTGATGATAATGAATCAGTCTGAACAAGCATTTTTATATGTTTAGACAGATAATATGGAAATTTAAACCAATCTAATGCATGCATAATACTTTAAATTGGTTTAATTGTTCCGTGTGTATCAGAAACAACTTCTAAAACACGCTACACCAACCAACATAATCTTTTTCTGAGAAAATATTTTGTCTTGAGCGATGATTGTATGGATGGATTGTAGTGTAATTGCTGGTTTTAGAATTAAAGCTCTTTGGTTACACTTCGCTGATGTGGATGAGTAAGAGACGATATCTATATAAACTTCAATAATCATGTGTATTTTTTTTTATATTTTCACTAATGAGCCCCTATTGCGTAGAAAGACTTGCCGAGCAATGAGATGTAAAAACTGTTGCAGACAATTAAAAAATATAATTTAATACGTAAAATTGTCAATAACAGGGTAATTATTATTAATAACATTCGAAAAGTTTACATTAAACAATAGATCTTATATTTTCTCAAAAAAAGTAGGTACATGTTCTGTGTTATACCTTATTTCAGCACAATATTAACTAAAATAATATTCTTATGTAAATGTAGGTCAAGAGGAAAATATATCTCCCACAAAATAATGTAATCAATCAAGAATGACGTATTAGGTACCGTAATTCTATTATCAGTAGCAGGTGTGAATAATCACATGTTTGCGGAAAATAACGCTTCCCAAATCTATTGTTGTGCTCTAATAAAAATAATATTTTGTAAGCTTATTAGTGCTGGACCAAAATAACAAGTGATATCTATACAAATATTTGAGTTTAATAGAATCGCTTTGATAAATAAAATAGAACTAACATAAATGGGATTTTTATATAAAAATATATATATGTAAAAATATATATTTTAGGTAAAAATAAATAAAAAAATATACGTATTGTATGACCTTTTGTTGCTTACTTTACGTTAAAACTATAATCAATAGCCACAATTTGTTTAATACAGTAGTTTCAAGCGACCACTTTTACCGTCTGCCCCCCGCTGTTACTAGGCCCACGCCCTCTCCCCAGTATATAAACGTGAGGCACAGCTTTTGTTTTTAACTTCATACGGAGACTACAAGCACCATGAGAGGCATTTCATTGTAATTTCTATTAAGTACACGCGTACAATTCTGAGGTAAACCAGTTTACTCGTTGTCGTCTGTTGCGTTTTGTAGTACTTAATTTTATAAAGTGGAATGTGAATCGCTCATGCCTATGGATAAAGCAGTGTCTGAGATTTTATTTGAATTGTTAAATAAAAGAGTAGAGCGTATAAATAAGTTTATAAACAAACAATTGTATTTGTATTTTAGATAATCACGAAACCATTTTTTTTAATTTCTTCTGGAACAGCTAGTAATTACATTTTGTTATGTAACGGGTACTCACGATACGATGTTTTGAAATCAAAACATTGTATCGTGAGTACCCGTTACATAACAAAATGTATCAATTCCGCGATAATATAAGCTAGTAATTGTTTACAAATATATATATATATATACGCGACGAATTTATTACATCTTCTTTCGGAGAAGGAAGTCGATTAAAAACAATGAAAAAGATTAATTGATGATTTTCTAACAAAAGTAACAAGAGTCACATCATTTATTTATTAATAATAATGGATGTAACTTTAGTAGTTTAGTGACTCATTATAATCATATTTTTTTATCCATGTCGTGAATTGCGTGAGCGACACAGACAGAAAAGATATATAAGTAAATTGACTACTTAGATTTAGGTCTTTATATGACCGCGAATCTAACAGACACTTCTGAAGTAGACTGACCGACGTAAAATCTACTAGCAACCTTCGCTGATGTTCTATTTCGTAAGCAACATACAAGAGTATTTTTGTTAATTAACAAAAATAATATTATCTACATTTAAAGTGGGTCAAAAACGTTGCAGCGCCGACCACCTGGTAAAAAATTGAAAATCTTTTACTTTCATTACGGACATAAAAATAATGTATTTCGTTTCCAACTCAGAAAATATTTCGTTACAGCGGAGGCTATATTAAATTTTACGTCCATTAACGTCGATCGGAATTACAATAATTTTTTTCGGCCGTAATTTCACGGTGAAGGCAACCCGAATAGGAAAAATGCGAAGAGTTTAAGCCCCCGCGCGTTTAAGCAAAACGCACACTAAAAATAATATAAACGCAAACTTTTAAAATTGAATCAATGACGGTAATTAATTAACAGGCATTTATATTCAAATAATAATGTTATACACTTACTAACTTCAGAAAATTTAAAATTGTTGTTACAATTTCACCTACGGTGGTTTATAGTCATAGGTTTTGAAACACAAGTCAAATTAAATTTGAATTACAGGTTTTATGTGATACTTGTAAAAATAGGCAAATGTATAGATTTTTATTCTTTTATCAGTTATATTAATATTTCGTTCTTACTTTATCATGAAAACAAGCATCATCTTTGTATTCAGATAGGTAGAAAGAACCCTTTGCGGATCGACTCCGGCGGCACCAACGCCGCACTTATTTTTGCCTAATAACAACAGTGTTAAACGGTGCTATCTTCTGGTTTGAAGGGTGTGATAAGGGAGAAACATGTCCTCAGTGGTAGCAATAGTGGTTTTATCTAGGATGTATTACAAATGTCCATTGGCGGCAGTGGCCACTTTCCATCAGGAGGACTGCATGCTCGTTTGCTATTCTATTATATATATGAAAAAAACCTGCTTTTTATCTTCATTATATAGTAAATTCGAGCTAAGTACAATTTTATACGCCATCTTCTCTAGTAAAAACATAAGCATCTATATAACTAATAGTAAAAACTTAAACATCTGTAATTGCCTTCAGTGTGTGTGTGTGCGTTTTCCCTTTACCATTGGTGGCGGTGAAATTAAAAAAGTTTCTTTCTAGTCCTGGCTCTTTACTGTTTGAATAAGCCATCCACCTTCAGATGAATGCTTGAATAATCTATGCTATTATTAAACTGTGATAAAGGTTTGTCCTTTTAACTAAGTGTTCTAAAGTTAAAATTTTGATTAAATTTTAATAACACAATGTTTGTGTTACAACTAAGTGCGACGGGTCTCGGCTTAAATCCAGGTTAAAAAGATCCAAACGATGAGTTATATTTTAGTTCTGGGTCTGGGTGTTTGTGTCTTCGTCTTTGTCTATTCATATATCCACTGTGCGCAGTTATGAGTATAGAAACCTTTAGCGTTATTTATTGATGATTTTCGAAATAAGAAAAAATAAATCAAATCCAAGTAAAACGAATTGTCTTCAAGTAAACATTTTCCACTTGAGTAAACTCGTAATATATTAAGATTTGGCGTAATTCTTCCTTCACATAAGCATTTACGTCAAAGGCAAGCCTACGCAACGTTGTCAAATAAATAAACCACGGTGAGAAATGATATTCATTCATCACGACACGACTGAGCGGCCACACCATTGGTCGCTGTAGTGTACAAAAAGTATTTTTGTTTTTTTATTTAATGGAGTAAGCAAACGAGCATGCAGTCCACCTGATGGTAAGTGGCAACTGCCGCCCATGGACATCTATGATCCACCCCAGATAAGATCGGAATCCCAACTGAAGTCGACCACAGATGCGTTGCTATTCCTGAGGCCTAAGTTGAAATACCACGTTAAGTTTACCTCTCTTACCACACCTTTTAAACCAAGACAGCAGCGCGTAACACTGCTGTTATGAGGCAGAAATAAGAAATAAGCGTGGCGGTGGTGCCGCCGGTGTCGAACTACAGAGGGTTCTGCCACCTTTATTATTTGTATGATTTTGTATTAAGGTGTAGTATATTTATATCGCGTTACATAACTTACATCTTACAATTTATCTTGATTTTTAATTAGATAAGATTCATGCCAAATGATAATTAAGCTACAATGTTCAAAAAAATAATAGTTACACTAAGTCTGCTTTATACATGTTGTAACGGCTCCATATAATATGTTCGTGCTTCTTCAAACTGATACAACCGCTCCCGTAGCATACGATTATAAAAGTCTTGCACTGGTGTCTAGGATTTAATTTAAATTTTATGGTCGTGACCCTAAGATCTAAGTAATGTACTTCTGTTAGTCACTCGTCCAGCTGCTATCTATGATTATGGGTATAACTCTAAGCCTTTCATTACAGCTAGTAACTACTTATATTCCGACGGACTACATCTTCATTTGCCTACGATGTGTGTGTGTTCGCAAATCGTGTAGAATACCGTGTATTGTAAAGGATCACATGCCGGTGTGTAATAGAGCATGATTAATGAACACCATTTATTAGGCAAGCAATCTATTCAGAGGCGGAATTTTCGCCTCCCATTGACTTAGGTTTTATGAGTCCGGTTATTATTTAATTGTACTTACGACGTGTTGAATAACTAATTACGTACTTAAAACGGTAGATACTTAATATTGATAAACGACTTGTTTTTAATTTTACGTTTGATTCTGTTCTAAATATGAATTTAAACACCGTACGTATATACGTATACACATGCACGTCAATATTTTCATACGCATATTGCTATACTTTTGTGTGAAAGTCATTTATGAAAGAAACTTGTGAAGAATTTAAGCAAGACATTACCTTTTACAATAGAATGTAAATGGTAGGTAATAATTTTATCACGAAAACTTTAAAGCCTATTTACGAAATGAAAATGTTAATATCAAATATTATAATAAAGGTTTATTGAAACATTTACAAATTAAACATCAATTAAAGAAAGCTTCGAAGCAATTAATCAAACATGACCTTGTATAAATTAAAATTTTTGGTTCGCCAACATCCCTCTAACAAAGATAAAATATTTTATGAAGCTTCTAGATTTCTAACCGAATTCGCCTAGAGCTACCCCTTTTCAGGCACTGTACATTTGGAGATTAGCTTAGGCTGAGCCGGACGGGCATATTTCAGGAGGAGCCGACAAAAACGGTCGGAAGTCCCGCGGGACGCTCTTTGTGACATGTTCGGATCTCTACATAATGTAGAGACTAGAGTGTACATTGTGGGGACTTTAGTATCGAAAAATAGGTTATGTTGAACATTTTTCTGGTTTTTGGCTGGAGGTATTGTGGCGTAGATACATATTTTATTAGAAACTGAGATTAAATATTTCTTTTACTATTCTGTATATTTTTAGAGTCTATTTTTTATTACTCTGTAATAGCAAATGAATTTGTAGTCCACCTGATAGTATACGATCTTTGACACTCATGGACATTTGAAAGGAACTCCTAATAAAATTGGTCCCTTACGTGACATCGAATGCTTTGTTATTTATGACGACTAAGTTGGAATGCTGTTTGTTTACAAAAACTGCAGACCTCGTATCTTTTAGTAGATGGCATGCTCGTCAGCTACTTCACTGAAGAAATACAAAAATCCCTTTAAAAGTGTCACATAAATTGAAAAAGTCGAAGCTCTAATTTTACTAGCGGTCGGGGTCGCCTGGGAAACCTAGTTGCAACAAAGTTTCGTGTCTTTAGTATTGAGTATGCTAATTGGTCATAAAGTGGGATAGTAGGCGAGTTGCCTAGTTTGTAGTACAACTTCCAAACTGTTGAACTTCTTGGGGTGACTCGCCAGTGCCGTGACTAGAGGCTAGAGGCTACTAAATAAATAGGGCACTTCTCGTGTATATATACCTTAGCTTGTTGATAAATACTAAAACATAACTTTTTATATTTTTTTAGGTTCAATTCAATTTGTATGCATATTTTCTTAATATGCATACAAATTTAATATATCATAATAGTAATACTATCTATTAAGAATCAATAATGAAGGTAGTAAAACCCTTTATGTTTCAGTTTAAGGGCACCACCGCCGTACCTTTCTCTGCTTAGCAACAATAGTGTTAAGAGTTGTTTTGCCCTGGTTTAAAGGTGTTGTCGGAAAAGAGATATGTTTGTCCGAGGCGTTTAAACTTAAGCATTTTGCTACCTACTTGTATCTACTGTATTGGCCATTACGAGATTATTAATACATAGGTATTCATATTCACTATTCATTATTATTTCAAATTTAGCCATCTACGTGTATTTGAATAATTCACGCTGCGTATTACACTGCCTATCATGGAGTGGATTATATGCCGTACATACTTCCGTTACATAAAAAGAGTTATCATAAAATAAAATTATCGTTTGTACTTTCATTTGCATACCACCGAACTACACTGATATCTGTCATATTTTCCGTTTGTGTGTCCAACTAAATCCCCCTGATAAATGCAACGGTCGTGCATAAATTGCACCCTTTTATGAACAGAACAGTTTATTGGAATACCGTGTACCGAGGGATGATTTATATTCGATTAATGGACAAGCGGTTCGCTGTGGTTTGTGCATGCAATATGGATCAAAATTATGTCTTGATTTTATGTTTAGTTCATGTTTAGCTTAACTCGTGAAGATAATCGTGAAGAGTGATGAAACATCTCGTGACCATTTTTGGGTTCAATGGATTTGCTATTAATTTTTATAATGATTACTCATCTAATTATTTTATGTTGTTAATAGGTAAACGTAACAATGCTAAAAATGTTTTGTTTTAATGTTTTAATTACTACCGGACTATAAAATCGGACGTTTTATCTCTGTTAATGTTCATGAACTTTGGTAGAGTATGGCTCCCCTCTTTTGTCGGGTCAGTCTAGTGCGGCCAGAAGATTGAAGAAGCAATAGAACATACAGTCCACTTTAGTTAAAGTGGTCACTGCTGACTAAGATGGTTGCTTCATAGGTACATATATCAGCCCACAGCCGCAGTCATCTACACAGCACTGCTTCACGTTATATGTAAGTGTAACGATAATTTCTCCCCTTTCGAACTATATTGAACCTACCTTACAAAGCGATCATGTTTCAGTTATTGAAAGACAACAATTTGTTCCCAATCATTATTTGAGTTTATCTATTTGGGATCGATTTCTGACATGATGACATCTGACTTTCGATACCCTCTTTGATCTTATCTACATATTTAAGGTTGGTTTCTCATAGACTTATTTAAGTCTGAACGGCGTGCGTGTTTACTTTTTCTAATAAAATTTGAGTCTTTCAACTGCGTTACTCAATACTAGAAGTTAGAGCTAATTAGCGAGACATTTTAACATAAATTAAATGTGCACTAACTATTATTAACGATACACGGTGCACGGTGCACTACTAATGAGTTCCAGATGAGTTTCCGTTTCCTATTCTATGGGCGGAAACTTAGAAGCATCGTGTCGCAAAGTTAATTCTAGTGATGCAATGCTAATTTATACGTTTATCCTTTACTTTTTTTTATAAGGCTGTAGTTGGTAAACGGATATGCAGCCCATTTGAAGGTAAACGGCAATTGACGCCCGTAGACATCTGTATCACATCACATTTATAGTGTTTATTTTAAAATACTGTATTATACATATATGTGAAGTATCTACAAGCACATTATTAAAAACTCAGATATACAGTAATTTAAATTCCCCGCGATGTTTTCATTGGCTATCGAATGGATAACTTGTAATAATCAAAAAATCTTCGACAAATTAATTCGTTAGTTTTTTCTCTATATAACCGGATAAATTGAAATATTACAAAATGGCGAGAAATTAATTCGATTTGGACTCGGTTCTTCAGCCTCGATGATTGATAGCAGTGAGCCAGTGAAATCTCTTGCTTACAGTTTACAGGTAAACAGTCCTAAGCCTATCCTTTACAAACAAGCGGTACATCAGATCGAGATCGGGCACACGTCGCCAGTTCCAAACTTGTTATCTCTTAGAACCTATTAAATAGATATAGGAGGCGAGTCACGTCTGAGGTTAATGCGATGCCAAATCACCCTTGTTCTGGATAATTCTGTTTTGGAAACCGTTATTTTGTTCGTGAGTTCGGGTATTGAAGGGAACGTTGGTTTATCTTACGGGCGATTAATCGCTTTTGAATTGAGACGTGAATTATAGGTGATGTCGTGTTACTTGTTTGGTTGGGGATTGCGATATCGATAATAGTAATAGTATCGATAGTATTACATTATAGGTATTCGTGGTGGTATCTATCTAAAAGTCGACAATTTTAAAATTACTTCTCTAGACAAGTTAGGAAAAAATGAAGAGCGAGGGTTTAGATTAAAGTTTATTCAATTCTCTTTATAACTTTTTTTTCACATTCAAGTATCTAAGAAAACTTTCTTAGGTACTTCCTATGATGAGCAGTATTACAAACCTCGACTACAACTCTTTTCTTATTAATTTCTATCCTTAGAACTCTTCTTACTATTGGGGCACGCTAGGTGCCAACATGCTGCTCCAGTGGGCATGGAAGATTTAAATTCTACTTTTTTTCTCATTATTTTATGAATAATATGACTATGTGGGTTTCTTTGTTCCTCCGTAGTTATACGAACCAACGAAGAGTCGAATTTCGGGTAAAACCTTAAAACAATCAAGGACGAACTCAAATCAAGACCCCAATTTCAAATCTCATTATCGCTAGCCGCCGCAACCTGACCGTTCGGTTAATTCGATATCCATGCATACGATATTAAGGAGCCTTCGCTTTAAATAAATAATCTGGACGAAATTTGAAAATACATCGTAGTTATTTACGAGCTACGAACTATATTAAGGTATTCTACCACTTACTAGTAATATCCCGAGGTATTCCCGGAGCGCTATAACATGGGGATCTCCTAGAGAGTTACCAAAACAACTCTTCTTCAAAGCCGGTGATAGCGACCTCTTGGTAAGTGTCCGTTGGCGACGGTGACAGCTTTCAATCTGGTAGCCTGTACGTCTTATCCCTAGGTTTAAGTGTAAAAAAATCTTAGATCGTTACTTACATTGGGCTTTCTAATAAAATTACTAGTTTAACTGCAAGTGGCGACACAGATTGAAAATTCAACTTAAATCTAGTACTTAGCTTACATACATATTTTTAAAGATTTTTTTTTAAATAATATCCCAATGTAAATGTCGAAATGGTACCATTTGTTTTTAAGTTGTCTTTTAATAGAAAAGTGGAGATATACCTGTTATTATATTTACAGTTTTTAACCGTCTGCCTTCTTTGCAGGAAGAGGTTAATTGATATAGGTAAGGAAAATCCAAAACATACCTTTTCAATTCAATTGATGAAATTATAATGTCATAACTTTCATTTACTTCTTCATGTTGCTGTTATACGTAATAGGCAAAAAGGTAATATAAATATCCCATAGAGAGACTATATTTTCCATGCTACCGTCTGTTTTACAGGTGGAAGGCTTAACTCTGTAAATAAACAAAACAAATCCATTGGCGACCCGTTTTAAAATCTTCCTTAGGTTTCTCGTAAAGCTAAATGTCCTTTCCCGACCCTTTTAGGGGTTCCGGGAGGGATACCTTAAGCTCTACCACTTTTTGTACAATCCGATAAAAACCTTAACCAAAAATATTTGTTGGCTTTACATTGCTGCTGTTAAACTGTTGTGGGAACCATGTTATAGCTATATACTAGTAATGTATGTTGATGACATGTGAATGTATAGTCTTGTTTTCACAACTGAGTGGGTATTCTCATTAAACACAGAGTTCAATTCGCACCTAACTAAAGACAAACTAAGCGGGTGTTTAAAATAAACGATGTCCGTCGGGATATCCGTAAGTATGTAAAGAGGATTTGTTTACTCGGGACGGTCAATTTTTAATGTTACTGCGTCTCTTGGAAAAGTATGCAAAGTCGTTTTGTACATACTATTTGAATAGTTATTTTGGACAATATACGATACTACATAATATCTTACAGTGGTTGGTTTCTAACAAACTTGTGGTTAAATCTGTTAGCAGTTCCAGAAACCATAAAGTCAATTCACAATCTTGCAGTTCCGAGACGAGATTATTTAACAATTCAGCCGACACTACGACGGCTTTAAGACTCAATACAGATTTAATAGTTGAACTGGGCGGTATTAAATGGTTTTAAGCTGTTAGATATTTCATCTTTTATTAATCAGACGATTAGATACTATTGCTCAACATTTATATTAAATGTTGTTATTCTGCTTTGAATGATTGCAATATTTTTTGTGCCCCACTGAGGGGCACCACTATTTTCCCACAGAGCAGATTACAGACCTCACTGGGCGGCCGCGATCACTTACCATCAAGTGGGCACTGAGGCCACGTTCAATTATTTTTTAACCGACTTTCTTCTCCGAAGGAAGAGATTATATAAAATTGACTATTATGTTCTAGGACTATCATATTATGAATGGGATAATTAATCATCAGTTAATATTCTCTATGTATTCACTAAAGATGCACATAGAATTTACGACGCAATCTAGAATAACTAGGAGTAAAGACAATCGGAACGGAAATTAAATGCCTGTCCGCTCGTGGTGTGAGCTATTGATTTGAAGCAACTGCTATAATTGCTGCCTTGACGGATATCGAACTTAGACCGAATAGCTTAGTTTATGGTGTTCAACTAAGAGTACGTAGCTGTGATTGCTCAGTGAGATGAATTTGGACGTCACACGTTGAGAATTTAAGATGCGAATTCCAGTCAATATTATTACTAATAAACTGTAATTCGATTACAATGAGTTATGAAATAAGGTTTGTGTTACTTCATAATGGTAAATGAAAAACACCTTATTGTTTTTTTCAGAACGTTTCGAATATTAGAAGTCTATTCGAACTCCACCAGTGCGGTCGATGAGTTAAACCTGATAATTTTTCATGAATACTTGCGTCAATAGGACTGCATCTTCGTTTGCTACTTCTATTATATAAAAAACCTGATGGTAAGTGGCTGTTGCTATCCATGGACAACTGTAACTAACGCTAGATAAGATTATAACCCCACTCGACGTCGGCCACAGATTTGTTTCTACTGCTAAGGACGCGTATGTTTCCCAGGGTAAGTAAGCAGCAATTAATACTGCGGTTATTACGCAGCACTAGACGTGGCAGCGGTGACTCCCAGTCGAACCACAAAAAATCATCTTCATGATCATTCCTAACAGTTTACTATCCTTTACATTTATACTTGCGACTTATTTATGTCCTACAGCTTCACAATTCAAAAGATACTTTCAAACACCATATAAAGCCTCATATAAGGATTAACTGTGGCCGATACATTAGTATGCTCTCATAAGCGCGAAAGTGCATGAAATTTAGCCACTAGCGATCAACTATCCAACTATCAACTACTGACCGTTGCTCACTGTAGCAGTTGCGTTTCGATTTAACCCGTGGGGCTATGAGTATTTCATACTTGGTACAATTATAGATATAAACTGCATTCCTTTTTTCTTCCTCATAACAGCAGTATTAAGACCATTGTATTGTGGTTTAAAGGGTGTGGTAAGCAGGCATTTTTATCCCAAGCGTTCCAACCTTGTGTGCAGGAGTAGCAACGCATTTGTGACCGACCACAGATAGGACTCGAATATTCGGGTTTGTTTACAGAACATGGGCGGCAATAGCCACTTACCATTATGTAGGCTGTATGCTCGTTTGCTATCTTTGTACAATAAAAGAAAAACAGAAAAAGATTATAGGAAACCGAAATAGTTTATTACAGAAGCAACTTATACCGCAAATGTAGTGCAGGATTTCCGTAAACATCTGGCCCGTTAACTACCAAACGGAACTAGCGACAATAATTACCGTTCAAACAATGCTAATGGCAAGCTTTATGCAACACTGCTGTGGAGAGAATTTTGATTAAACCGTATGCATCGTCTATCGCTGATGATTATTCGAGTCTTGGACAGAGAGCGGGCAAAAGGCCATTTATGACTTTGTACAACTGTAATATACTTACATATATCTACTTACCTACTATTTAACTTATGATAAAATGATTCTTGTACTGACTTTATTGATCTAGGTCGATCTCGAGATAAAAATAAGAAATTACCTAATAATTTACACAATGAGATTGTCTGGTCTGTTTTTTTCGTGTAGTACTTTTAGGTGTTCTGGATTTGTTGAATTGTTTAGGAACAAAGAACCAATAATTTCTAATTTAGGTTTTCTATAACGGATGATACAATTCCTCTTCAAGTCAAGGGTAAGATTTTTCGCAAGTATAATATGTATTTGTAGGTTTAACATTTTAATTTTACTTAGTATAAGTCTTTAACCAAAATTATTTTACAGGTTTCAAAATATGGATACAGAATGGTTAAAAAAAATATAAAAAAGGAATTCTACTTCGATTTAAGAGACTATATTATGAGCTGAAAGCCTAACTTAAATACTCACTTTAAGTTTAGTAGCCGGTCTTTTTAAATTATTTGTTTTCAGTCGGGTTAATGTTTTTTTAATTGTGTATTTTATAGCATTGATATTTGCGGAACCACTCGTTATTACCAGCTAAGATAACTAATTGAATATCATACATAATAATAACAACGTTAAACTTGTAGGTGTTTGTACGAGAAATTGCTCCTACAATTTCGAACGTAAACTGTCAACCTGACACATTTCGACCCTGAATGACGGATAATTTCCCAACAAAGAAGTCCCAAATTCGAAGTGGCCTTTCAGCTCAGATAATAGGCCGTCGATCAATATGTCCCTTCCAATAATAAATGCAAATGAAAACAGCTTGCTGAATTATGCACGGTCCATCCCGATATCGAATTAGACCCGTAGCCTGTGATCGCTGTTTTAGAGAAATATACGGGAACAGGAGATTGGCATTTTTGACACTCAAGAGATATCTTGAAAACTTACGGGCAACCGCCCATAAGAACTTTGTAATAATTAGATATGATGCTAATCCGATCTTGAGGATACATTACTAATATATTGCTGACTACAAAAGTTTATACCAGTCGCTCAAAAACCAGTCGTGCGCGTATTTATTAATAATTGGTGAAAAACCTATCAAAGACTATTTAAAGCAATAATTTTAAGTTATGCTTAGTAAAGTTTTTTCAGAGTATCAACGAATTAAATAAAAACATAGTAGAACTGCAGAAAGCAACGTAAGCTGCGTGAAAATATAACAGTTAAATATTTATTGAGATGATTTATTTGTGTACCAAGATATATTTTTTTACGATGTTAATTTCTCTTTTAAGTATAGGCGTGCCGGTAAGTTTTATCAAGCCGTATGTATGTCACCGCTGTCAGCGGAGTCAACTGAGTTTTTGTTGTCGATGTTCAATTTGTTCTTCGCGAAGGGCGGCTTTGAATTAATTAATTCATCTCCCGCCCCAATACTATGGTCCTTTGTTTTTGATTATTACACAGATTGCTTTTTGAACGGCGCATAATTGCGAAACGGGTTCCGTATTAATTTACATCTCAGTTCGTAAGGAATACATTTACTGAAAATACGGATTTCATTCCCACTGAAAGGATACCAAATCCAATTGTTCCTCAATTGTAGAAACAACTCAATGAGAGCTTGCTTTTAACGCAAATGTTTAAGATACTTCAGACGTTTCTACCTATTCAAAGTATAAACGATTTGTTTAGTAATTCTGAGGTACACGTGGAAATTATTTTGAAATGGTGCGTAAGTAATATTTAAAACAGTGTTTCTGGAACTTGGCCGGTAGAGTCAAAAACAAATGGTGCAAGAGACGGACTTAGAGATCGTATGTAGTTTGATACAATGAAGGCAATAAGAAATGTATACAATCTTGATTTAATTTCATATTTATTCCTAAACAAAAATTTCATAATACACAAACATATCTAAACACAAATACCGAATTGTATGTAGTAGACTCAGAGTTCTCAGCAGTGTGTTAATAAAGCATAGCAAGCAAAAAAGTAATAGATATTAATCATATATCTCATTACAAATTCGAAGAAATGTATAATACGCTATTTTTAACCCGTATGTCGAAGTTGTCACTAAATTCAAATAATATTTTGTTAATCGTAAATTCTTGTCATATACTAGGATAGTAATCAACTGGAAATGAAGGATTGTATAACTGAAACTGCATGCTGAAGAACAAATTAACGAGGCCAACCTCGTTACCCAGAGAACTAAAAAGCCTTTATCATTCGAAAAATGTACTGGTGCGAAAATGTTAGGGCGGCTCCGTCGAAACAAAACACCATCCGGTCTCCGGGCTTATTGCAACATGGTTCTTAATTAGTGTTCATTTGATTGCGTTGGAACCTTTGTTCGCTCATTTTCGTTTTCTGCGATACAAACAAAGTTGAGAAAAGTTTAGTATTAGTTCTTGTCTGAGTTTGTATGCTTTGGAAACTTTGATGCAGAGATGAAATTTAATTTGCCGCGAAACTTTCGATTTGAATATTAAGTTTTAAAATAGTGAAACAAAATCAGATCACTCGCACAGTATAATGGTCATCGCACTGTTCCAGATTCAATCCCAGATGAATCCCAGTGAATGTCTCTAGGTTATGTATAATTAGTGCGATAATACTGACACCCATATAACATAATCATAGCCGTGGATGTGAGAAATGTTTATTGTTTTAGCTTTTAATTAAAGCGTAGTACCTGTAATAAAAAGTGCATAATAAACTTGCTTTACTTTTATATTCTTTTACTTTTTATTCGCGCTATCGAGGAAGATATGAAAATATTTTATAGCGGAATATTTTAGAAAATGAACAGCAATTTTAGTGTTGTTAAAGGAGACCGAGGAGGTAATTTGAAGAAAAAAATCCTTATTGATTTAGAGATTTTCTAGTGATTGAACTAAATAATATATTTATGAACTGTTAAGGGAGAAAGAAATATTTCTAATACTCAGAGGATAATGTTCTGATTTAAAGTTATTCGTGTCTTCTAGGATGTACTATTTGGTGATTAAATATGTATATAAAAACTACAACCCTATCGATATTAATATATTGTTTTGCAATTGCAAATTGTATGTTGAGAATTTCAAAGATATATTATCCTAAAACAAAACGAAGATATTTCAAGGAGTCTATTTTATAATCATTATAAGTTATTATTAATACATTAGTTTTAATAATTTTAACAAACAATGCGTGAATATTTAAAGTAATTTGAAGTTACGAATAATCGAAGACGGTAAAACCCGTTGTGGTTCGATACCGGAGGCACCACCACCCCACCTCTTAGGCTTTATAAAAACAATATTAAGCGCTGCTGTATTTGAACGGTGTGGTAAGGGAAAATACTTATTCAAGGCGTTCAAATTTAGACTTCTAGGGTAGCAACACATTTGTGATCGACCTACGATTGATTTTAATTTATTATGATGTCGATTACACATGTCTGTGGGCGCCGACTGTCACTTGCCGTCGGGTAGACTGCATGCTCATTTGCCACTTCAATCATATAAAAAAAATATATATAAAGTACAAAAGTATAATAATTAAATACATATCCACAAACCTGTTACTAAACGAAACTATACGCATAAATAAACACATACATTACAGTTTTGCCGCGAGCTAATTCCGATCTGATAGAACCAATTTTGTTGAACCATTTCAATACTCGAAAAATGAATATTGATACAGCATTAACGAGATTAAAACTGGGACATTATTTGAATTGATTTTTAAGTAGATTATTATGATTGTTTAATATTGTCACGTATGGATGAGAAATTCAAAATTAATAGTTTTTATAGTAGCAGTATTAGTATCAGTAGTTTAGTAGAAATATGGGTTTCTAGACATTGTGTAGTTTGTGTGTCTAATATATTATTGTCATTGCGTGTTTTTGTCATTTATTAGTGTTAGAGCACCTTGTGATTAGAGTGCAGTGAGAATTCAACTTTTTAAATAAGCACGCTTTAATTATTAGGTAAGATTATCTATATAGAATATATTTTACGCTCTACCGTGTTTTTGTATTTATAACGCTTATCGCGGAACTATATAAATAAATTCTAAGGATCATTTCTCAAATTCCAAACACCAAACCGAGATCGCGCACCGTCGAATAAGACGAACGTAAATAATGGGATAAGCGGTGTAATCCTCCTGGACATTGTATTTCCTCGCGATCCTGCCACGTCAGAGGTCGGCCGACAGTCCAGGCTCCACTTCTGATATACAGCTTTTAGGCTTAGAATACACTGTAGAATCAATTTTCGAAGGAAGAATTAGATCTTGATTCAATTATAGTCGCTATTTTTATGAGGATACAGAATGCATTAAAATTATACAGAAATATTTTTTTCTTTTATGTATACATTTACAATTTAATTTTATGTGGTTAAGATGCTATAAAAATGTCCAATTTTCGATTTGCAAATATCTCAACCGAGATAGAGCAAAATCTAAAATAAAAGGCAAATATCACAATAAGCTGTGTAACCCCCTTGGACGTTGTAATTCGTTGAGATCCTGACCGTCAGAGGTCGGCCGACAGTCCAGACTCCGGTCTTGTTATACAATTTTTAGGGTCAGAGTTCACTTCAGATACAATTTTTGAGGGTAGAATTACGTCTTGATTTGATCTTGTGAAAGTTCTTGTTAGGATTCCGTAGCCAAATGGCAAATTATTTATTGAGAATGGTATGGAACCCTACATCGCTTGCGCTGCAATGAGTTATTGCATTTATTTTGTTTGAGTTAAGGGACACTTTTCAATTGTTGATCACTAATCTCAATGATTGTTTTGCTATTGGACCGAAGTTTAATCTCAATTAAGTTGATCAATAAATAATAGAAGACTTCTCCCTACCAAGCCCATGGCGTCAAGATGGACATGACGGAAGACTTTCGGGTTTCAGGTTAGCTTTCAGTTTATATTGACATTTTTAATGACTGAAGTAATTTAAAGTGAATAAAACATGGTTATAATATTAAAAAGGTGCAGCTGTACTAATTCTTTCGGAGAGGAGCATTTAAAAAGGTAGCGGTGTAGCCTACTCTTTCTCAAAGCAGCGGAGCGTTACGCACAAAATTGAACTCCAGTGACCTACGCGGCGTTTCGTTCCAGCATTTAGCTGGTTTGATCAAATTAGAACTGTACGCCCAAATAAAGACGAAACGTACGCCTTTTTTAAACGAATTTTCTTTTTGTGGAATCAGTGAGTAGTTGTTCTTAGATTTAGGTCATTCATCGTATATATTATGGTTATAATATGTATTGAGTATTCGTATTTTTTTATAACATAGAAGTAGCAAACAAGCACACAGTCCACATGATGTTAAGTGTTCTCCGCCGCCCATGTATGTAATCAACCTAAGATAAGTCCGAGTCCTACGTGAGGTCTGCTACAGATGCATAATTATGCCCTTCAATCCAAAAGAAAGCATCGATTAACGCTATTGTTATTAGGCTGAAATAGGTGTGACGGTGGAATCTCTACAGTCGAACCACATAGAGTTCTACCATGTTCCAAGCTACTTTAAACTATAAATACATAGTCAATTTTCGAAAAGAGAATATTAATCTCTTATACAGGTATAGCTTAAATCTACAATCCTACGGTCTTATGTTAAAACGATTAAATTCTTAGGCACTGAATACTAACGTCATACAATTTTATTCATGCGATGAATACTCCGCACCTTTAGAATTTATAGCTCCACAGCAATAAATAAGCACCTCGGACCATTAGCTCCAGATAATTCTGCTTTATTGTAATTTTATGCGCCACATTACCTCGAGGATGCATACTCTAGAAGATTAATTACTCGAAGGGGTCGATGCAAATCGTATCGCGCGATTGCTCGATGAGTTCGTCTGGAATTTCACTAGTTTTGGTTTGAGTTATACCAACACGGCAGTTGCTAAGTTTTGCATTGGATGCGTTGCTGAGCGCTTGTTATGAAATATTATTGATGTGATTAAAATTAAATAAGCAATTTTAAAATTAATATGTCCATTTTATAGGAAATTTAGTAAAATCTAATCTTTAACAGAGACCGCGCACGTAATGACGCCCAAAATATTAAATTTAAATTAGTAAGAAACATAATTAACAGTTATAGGGTAGTGTAAATAGATCACTAACGATTAGGTCGGCTGCATGTTCCTTTCCTACTCAAGTTTTGTAAAAAAAAACTTACTGTAGTTGACACTGAAAGACAATAGATTCAGACAAATCTGATTCCATCATACTCTAATACTACAGTTATAAAGCAGAAACAAGTGAAATAATGGAGTTCTATGATTTTGGTTACTCCGGTATCTTCTGACAAATTGTGTTGCAATTCTCGGGATTTAGGTCCCCAAATACCGATACCAATATCCGCTTACTAAAGATAGAATGTGTGTTCTCTCCTTTTGTTTGGTATTGAAACTGTAGCACTGTGGTGCAATATAATAGTTACGATATCTATCTGCATCTCTACTGGAGATTTCGGCTTAATCAATAAATGGAGCCTCTTCATTGCTGCCTTGTGAACTGTAATGGAGGAAATATGGCCCTTAGAGGCACCGACGTAATAGAATCCTTCCACATAGAACTGCTACATTCTAATTTTTGCATTTAAAAAATGTCGGTGTAAAGCTATTGTAATCTGTTTTGAAAGGTATAATTGCTATATGATATATAATGCCTTAATAGTAATATTTAGTGTTTTAACTTTGAAGACAACAACTATGCACCTATGATCGAATTCAGGACTCCAGTCGTAGTTGAACTGGATATAAACACGGACGGTAGTCACAAATGCATATCATGCCCCCTGCATGCTCGTTAGATGCTTTTAAGACAAACATAGCCTGTAGTATACCTTGACATGTCATTTTTCTCAGTAGGATCCTGTTGAAAGTTGTTGAAAGTTATCTATCAGTTACAACTTCCACTTAACATAGTAGAACATTTTATGGTTTGAATCCGGAAGCACCATCGCCACACTGTAATCGTAAATACTGCTGTGTTATGGTTTAAAATGTGTAATAAGAGAGACATACTTATCCGAGGCGTTCCAACTTAGTTCGCAGGGGTAGCAAATCATCTGTGGCAAACCTCAAGTAGAACATTAATCTTATCTGGAGTTGATCATAGATGTTCATGGTTGGCCGAAGCCATTTACCATCAGGTGTACTGCATGATCGTTTGCTAATTCTGAATTATAAAAAATATACATATATAGGTACTTGATATATAGGTGACTGCCAAAGTGTAATAGGCTTCTGACTTATAACCAATTGTTTTTTTCTGAAAAATAAGCGATTGCAGTACAATACCCCACATCACCAATGCGTCCAAATATTACTTATTTTCATATTTCACATACGCGTTGCTTTTCATCATTTATTTAGAATATGAAGATTTCGATACAAAATCCATTAAGCTTTTTCCTAACTTATGCGACATGAATAGGACCCCCGTCAAGCAATGTCTGTCAATATATTGACCGAAATATGTAAAATTGAATTGTTAGACTCGTTGTAGATGATTTTTTTCGCCATTTAAATATTTCTTGATTTATATCCTTAACTCGTCTGAAAATAATACAATAATTGCTAGAAGTGATAGATTATTAGAACTATTTTAATTACACGCTGTACTTTTAATTGTAGTTACAATCTAAAAATGAAACAGAAGTAGTAAATGTAAATTTAAAAAAGTAAACACAAGCTTTTAATAGTTACTTTGATTTCTGGTAACTTAGAAAAACCTTTCATTTGTTATCCATATCACAGACTTAGAACGACGTCATTAAGCTAATACATTGTCATCCAAAGAAAACGTGTATGCAAAATTACAGCAATCGGTTGGGTTAACTGGTTTAAAATTCAGTTGCAAAATTAGATCCTTACATACATATTTATGAACTAACAAAGCAATTGAAATATAAGCCTGAAAAAAGGTTTATTATAGCTTCAGCTATAGTCGAAATCACATAAGAATATTAATGTTAAATAGTAAAGAAAACAAATATCACATTTCCAAATTTTATTTTTTACAACGGAACAGATGATACAACGTAAGTTCTTTTTACATTTAACTAGGCATTTACAAGTATTAAATATTCGGTCCAATCTGGTAATTGCGGTGGTTATTTTAATATAGCTTTATACAATAATTTAGGGACATTCTAATACAGACTTTGGATATTTTAGTTCACGAAACAAGGTTTATCTTTTGTAATGAGTTCAGTACAAAATCATGAACTTAATTATAAATTACTAGCAGAGTTTTGATCAAAATGTTTTACGAGAATTCAGGGGAAGTTTGTTATTAATTTGTTAAAAGAATTTGGGGTAGGCCATGGTTGCGTGCTGCTCGGATTTTTCTGTACAATATTGTTTTCATAATGTGGTAATATTAGAGTATATTATTTTGCTATTAAATATTTATTCACAAACACGAGGAGCATGCATTATAATGTTATAATGTCAAACACTGTAACATTTTTTTAAATTAACAGAGCATACAGTTCCGCGAAGTTTGTAGTGCAACAGTCATAAATGTTTAGCACATAACATGTCCGAAGGCAACTTTTGAGAAGTTGGTGTCCCTGCGGCCAGTGCCTTCAGTTAGCGTAGCATTATGTAAGTTTTAGAACTCTAGTTCAACCACGTTGACACTACCGCACTCCTATTAAAAAATTGTGGAGTTGGTCGAACCACACAGAGATTCCGTCTCATAACATCTATGTTTTGCTCCGCTGATTTAAGATACGTTATTAAGGTAAGATAAGAAGTGTGCAAAATCATTATGCTTTATTACTATATTTTTCTCTTACCACACCCTTGAAACCAGAACAGTCAAATCGCGAATAATTCTTCCACCTTCCACGTTGCCTAAAAAACTGCAAGGATTCTAAATACGCACGTACAAGAATCAATAACACGGGTTTCCACCATCTCAATAAACAGCTCGTCAAAGTTCTTATTTGGACATATACCTCCCATGTACGGCGGTGACCACAGATAAAACATGTTCGCAAGAGTTGTTCTCTAGAATTGAATACCATAGTCAACTCATCCGGTAAGCAGCGAAAAGAAGAGAAGGGTGGATATAAGGGGCCATGTCGGCACGACTAAGTTTATAATAACCTCGTTTATCATCGTAAGGGCCTCGATGATATTTACAAAGATCCCAAAAGATATATTTTTCCATCATTCAATGTCCCGATACATTTAAATTTATGTCACGAGCGCTGATGGAGTGATATTATGATTTGACAAAGATAACAATATTGGATGTTGATCCTTAAGATTTCTGTATACCTTCTAACTTTAAACGAGATATTTTCGTACGCAATTAGCTTTACGCAGCAATTTATATTCAAATAGCGTTTTACGATATTGTCAATGTAAATAAATAATTTTGTTTTATTAGTCTAACTAACGCAGTCTAAGGATTTATCACCGTGATATTAGTTGTTCAGTTGATATTGTAATATCAGAGTGCACTCTGGAACATATATTTCATAAAAGTATTCTGTTAACAAGGTGAATATATATATATTACATAAAGCAAAGATCGTTTAGATATAAACACAGTGTTAACAACATCTTAAGACAGAACATTATAGGATCTTCATCATATATTATGATAACCTTCAAGACCCATCTTTTGATTTGAATCTTTGATTATTGAACGCAAAAAGCTGTTTTATGATCAGTCGGATTATATTTACTTATTGGAATTATAGACAAACATTTTGATTAACTTATTTCTATAGATAGCATAGTAGTCTTAAACCGACGAAAAGCAATTAAATTGAACGCTATTAAATCGCCAATTACACGGTAGGAACATTTTGCTTTCAAGTTTAGGTTTTAATGAAATCAAAACTCTCAGATCCTTCTCTCAGAGATTGAAGTTGATGTTTCACTTTGTTGAAATCGCCGCTAATTAGTTACCGATCTGATTAAACGGATTTTAATGTTTTTAAATGCTTGGTTATTTTCTGATCATTGTTTTTCGAGATGACCCGCATGGTGGTGCGGTCACAATACCGGTTCGTCACGCGGCGGAAATTCCGGGTTTGACCCTCGGCTAGACATGTAAATGAACAATTAGTTTTCTGTCTTTGAGCTGCGTGTCTTTATATGTGTTTTGGTCTTAGTGTATGTCCATGATACGTTTTTGTTGTGTTGTTTTGTTATTTGTCCATTTAACTCGCTATTACAAATAGAAGCCATACTTAAATTACGTACTAGTCAGGAATTCGATTCTATGAAAATTTGGATGGTAAATAGAATTGGAAAACGTCCCTTTCAGTAAAATTCCGGGCGCGCTAACCGTCGCTCTTTGCCTGAAATCGGTCCGAATTGTTTGAAGCCGGCTGAAATGCACGCTTTTACACTTTGCTTTTACTAGAGAAATTCTAAACTGAAATCAGCTTTCAAGTGTGTTAAGTAACGCTGTATAAGTTTTTGTAGGTACTGTATCGATATCGCCTTGGCTTCATTCCTTTTTATGTCTCACAGTTGAGTACAAGTCTTTTCTCACATATGAAGAAAACTGGATTACCACTCTTATAGGAATTGGTGGATATTATAAAGTTCTATAAATCAGTTATAATAGTGCAAAATTCCCAAACGCCTATAAAAATATGTTTAGTATATAAAGTACGAATATATTTATTCTATTAATGTATTACTCTGCTGAACTGTTTTCAATGAAACTTTGAAAATGTTAGGTGAGTCTCAGACGACATCTATAAAAGATTTAAAACCGAGACTTGGGACCTGTGGGATAATATTGATTGAGTTTAAGGATAAACTTCCATTTACGTTGAAATGGTTTGAATTAAATCTCTAATGCAGAAAACGCCTTAAGTAAAAGGCTAGTCAGTATTAGTCAATTAAAAAGTATAGTAAGAACCGAGCAGCAACCACGACAAATAAGCGCATCATTAACATTACAATAATGTTTCTATATGAATGATCTGATAGCAAATTGAAATATACAATTATTCAATGTAGCATTTCTCTGTTTTTGAAGCCCAGAGTAAAATAAAATTAAACTTGTTGTAAATTTATTCGAGAATGAACTTTGATACGACTATTACAATTAATATTTTATATTGCGTAGTGCGTGTTCCACTTAACGATCTGAATGACTATAATTTGCACTTACATTTTATTTTTTTGTTAAAATCTACATGTTCGTTGACCTTGTTCATTAGAATGTCCCGTGACATAATGATAATAAGTGTAAGTAAAAAAACAACTTAGGGATCTTAAAATAACAGCCATGATAACTTTAATAGTAGGTATTAGAAAATAATCAGATTTAAATTTAATTAATTACAATCAGAATTACCTCTAAGCATGGCGCGTGTTAACTTCTGATATGACTATTTCGTGCAAAATTATTTACAGCGGTTTCGTTATAATTTATCGTTATACGCTATAACATACGACTATTATACATACATTAAATGTACTTACTACTATATGCAGCAGTCGCTTCACCCTTAAACATAAGCTATATTCGTATGGGTCATTCGTTTATTAGGCAAGACGTTTCCTTAATAAAAATGTATACTCTTGAAAAGTTCGTCTTATATGCATTCCTTGCGTGAACCATCAGTATGATTTGTTTTAACAAATAATCGAAAATAGTTGCTTTCCGTCACAAAGCTTACTTCAGATCGACTGCCTACTTGACATGCTTACATAAAATATGAAAAGGCTATTAACCTTTTTATATACCCTCGAAAGACTTTTAGTTTACTCCACCATGCTAGTTTACTCATCCGCATAGTATATATTAAAAAGTGATCAACTTCAATAACGTATCGCTTCATTTATTACTCAATGTTGATACACAGTTACCTTAATAAAAAGTGCGAAAACATCTCACGTAATAATCATTACACCCTCAACATGCAACACAATTACACAACCGTTCAACTGGAGCTCAACTCAAAACGGACACTGCGCACCTCCGTGCTCGACACTCAGTTCACCGCACGCGTCACGTCACGCGAGGAGCGCGGCACACAGCGCGGCGCACAGCGCGGACATCGCGGGCGGCGCGCGCGGCGCCGCATCGTGCGGGGGCCAGCCGCCGCGCCACGGGGCCTCGGCGCGCCCCCCCACCTCCGGTCACATCGTCGTTATCATCTCTGTTTCACGACACAAACTTTATTAGGCACTGCTATGTTCTCATAACTTTCTACGGTTTCAT